>PJEM01005254.1:0-134370 GCA_004023845.1 Helogale parvula
ATAGAGGGTACCCTGTGATAGAGGGGGGCCGTGTGATAGAGGGGGGCCAAGTGATGGGGGTCCCTGTGATAGAGGGGCCACGTGTGATGGGGGGGCGTGTGATAGAGGGGGAGCCGTGTGATTGAGGGGCCCTGTGTGATAGAGGGGGCCCGTGTGATAGAGGGGGGCCCATGTGATAGAGGGGGCCGTGTGATAGAGGGGGCCGTGTGATCAGCCGGGCCACGTGCCCTGAAGCTGGCCCTGGTGACCCGCACAAGGACACGGGTCGGGATCACGATGGACCGGGACCACCCTGACTCGGACCATGGGCCCCCTGTCTCTCTGGTGCAGGATTCCTCACCTCGGATCCAGAGTTTCTTGCACCTGCTTCAAAGAACGAAGCGGGAGCCCCCAAGTGAGGAGCAGGCGGTTGATTAGCGTCAGATCGGAAAGGGGGGGCAGTAGCGAAGCTCTCTTTACGGAGAGGGACGTTCAAAGGTGTAGGCCAGGGTCCTTGTTCTGTAAGATTCTGGTCCCCCCTTGCCTTCCCCTCCTTCCCTCTCAGGTCCCCCCCTGATGGCGGGGAGGCTCCAGGTGCTGGGTTGTGCGTCCCTGACTGGCTCGCTTCCATCGTGGGAGGAGTCAGACTGGTCTCGGGTCCTCTTAGAGGTTTTGTGGTTTACTTTCCTTAGTTAGGTGTTTGGACTGTTAAATCCCTGAGGGAAACCATGAAGGGGGCGGGGTCTGTCACATTTAAGAGGACCCTCAGGCCCCAGGGGGTTTGCTGTGGTCGGACTCCCCCCCCCCCCCCCCCCCCCCCCGCATTGGTCCACAATAATGTTTCCCCACCCAGGGACCTCGGTCCGACCTCTCCCTCCCTGCCCGTTTTATCCTGTCTCTTCCGGATCCTGACTTGACATAATGGAGCTTAACGTGTAGTCCCGTGAGCCTCTCTGGGTTTTGTTGTTCTCTTCTGTCCGCGCAGTCAAGGACAAGAGCAGAGCCCCCGGGGAGGAGCTCACAGGGGCAGCTGAGGAAGCTCCGCTTGTGCCCCAGCTGGGTGCTGCGGGGCCGCGAGGGCGAGGGTGACCTTGTCCCCTGCCCGCTCCAGGCGAGGTGCTGAACGCCTCCAGGTGACTCCAGCCGGGCGGGGCTCGTCCTGTCGGGGAGAAGCAGCTGGAGGCTGTCTCCGTGCGGGTGACAGCAGGGCTCTGAAGGCTCCTCCTTCCTGACTAGGACAGGCTCCGTGTGTCGGGTGGCCTCTGGGGTCTTCTTCTGGGAGAGACCTGACAGCTGGAGCCCTGAGCCTCCACAGAGCTGCTGTCGGGTGGGGAGAGGGACTCCTCAGCAAGCAGGGGACAGGCCGGGGACAGGCAGGGCACGGTGGTGTCAAGACAGTCAGGCCTGGGGGAGATGCAGTCACAGCCTCCGCAGCCCAGGAGCCTAAGAATATTCTTTTGTAAAAACTGTCACCAGCCTGCAGACATTGTCTGTAGGAGGGAGAGCATGTATTGCGCGAGCACGCGCGCGCGCGCACACACACACACACACAAATCTTGAGGACTTGCTCCCACACACGTGTTTACATGCACAGAATCTCGCATGTCTGTGCACAAGACCCACATGAAAGGCGTCCTGCCTGAAACGGTATCTAACTAGCTGTTCCTGATGCAAGATGCACGCAATCTGTGCCTCCCCCGGAGCAAAGACCAACTGCCATAAACACGGCCACGTTCTATGAGAACTCCCTCATTTCTCAATATGGCTCCAGCAGCCATATTTTAAAACGCTGGCTCTGCTCTCTTTAAAACGGACAGAGGACGTTGCATCCCTGCAGCAATGTCTGCTCTGCCTGATCTGTGCTTCAGAGCGCGCAGCCGGGTGTCTACCCCAGAGAGAAACCTGCAGCCTCCCCGCTTGCGGCCAGGCTGCTCTCCGGGTAGCCAGCCTGCAGCAGCCCCCACGGAGAGCTCCACTGCACCATTTGGGGCTCTGTCCACGCCCACGACACAACCCGGAAATACAGGTGTGGACTGCAGGTGGCGGGCTGCATGCTGGGGACGGTAGTTCCACGACCCTCTGCCGGGGCAGGAGGGCCCTGGAGCAGTGCATGCTGGGGATTGTAGTACCATATCTGCTGCTAAGGGTAGGAGCCATCCCAGAGCGGTGCATGCTGGGGATTGTAGTACCATGACCTTCTGCCAAGGGCAGGAAGGCCCTGGAGCAGTGCATGCTGGGGACTGTAGTCCTCCATGGGCACCATCTTCCAAGGAGAGCGGGTGAGGTGTAGGGCTGGGCAGGCACAGCCGCCAAAGCCAGGAGTTGAGCCCCAGGATGTGTATACCCTGCCCTCTGGCTGCACAGCTGGGGAAGGTGATTTCACGGACCCCTGAGAGGGTTAGCGGAGCCAGGGTTCATCCAGAAAACCGCATAATGGTGCCAAGCAGGGCGCCTGGATTCCTCTGGCTTCTCCACCGGGAAGAACCAACCCAAAATAAGAAATAAATGGAAGGAAAATGAGAAGAATGAACGCAGTGTGGGGCCAGGAAGGTGCTGCTGAGCAAGGACGGGAGTTCATCTGGCTGGGGCCTGAGACGACGGCCGACCTCCAAGACCGTTGGCGTCTGAACCCAAAATACAGACGTTTAGAAACCCGGGTGTCGTGCTTGCCCCTTCTAGGCTGTTGGTGGCGACTGCGGTGCACACTGAGGGTTTGCTCTAGGAGGCCAGTCCCCAAGCATCAGACGCTCGGCCCCTCACCTGGTGCTCGCCAGAGAAGGCCCCCGGGGCAGGCGCGGTCACTTCCCCTGTATGGGCGGCAGAGGCTGCAGACTGGAATCCAGGGGATGCCCTGCTGGCCGCACCACGGGTCCAGACGGTGGAACAGTCCGTCAGCAGGACGAGGAGACAGCTGGTGGGAGGAGAGGAAGGCGGCTGCGGAACAGAAGTTGAAATAGCAGAATTAAAATCTGCCATTGAAAGTGGCGAGGAGAAAATGGTTTTCTAGATGGTGACTTAACTCATTTCATAAGAAACTGAGGACACATTTCTTTAGGTAGAATATAAGAAAAGCTTCTGGATAAGTCTTTCCAGAAAACAGAATTTGCCACCAGTTAGGTATCATTAAAAAGTATCTGTCTTTGGAAATTTTCCCGGAGGGAAATATACTAAAATATTAAATTAAGGATCTTGTTGGTATGAGATTTAGAATATATTTTTTTTGGTAAATGTGTCTGAATTTTTAACATCTTATAGGATGTGTGTTTCTTTAAACACACAAGGATGTCCTTTACAAAGACCACCTGTTGTGAAAGTTGAAGGGTTGGCGTCCGGCCCTCCCCTCTGAGAGGGTCCTGACGGGGCCCAGGCCTCTCTGTCCTGTCCGGACCCAGTGCCCACGTGAAATCGGCTCTGCTCTCCGTCTCCGATTCCAGCAGATGCCCTTGGGACCATGGGGGAGGGCGGACAGCTTGGCGGGCCCAGGCCGGGAGGCTGGGCAGGTCTCCAGGAGGGGCAGGTGCAGGATCCGCAGGGCGCATAGGACTCGGGAGGGTACCAGGCTCTGCGAAGGATGCCCAGGGAGCACAAGGGCCCGGTCCTCGGGGTACCCAGGGTCCTCCGGGTACTGGGGTCCTCAGGGTACCGGGGGAGGAGGGGCTGGAAGGCATAGCCCAAAGCACAGGGCGCCACAGCCTGCACTCGCTTTCAGCTGCAGGCTGAGGGGGGGGTCCGCTGGTGACCCTGAGAGCCTGGAGGGCCGTCTCAGAACCGGGCTAGCGGCCGACACCGGTCCCTCTTATCTGCTAACCCCACACGGCGGGGTGGCGCTCAGGAAAGGTGACCAACGAGGAGCTAGCCTTCCAAGACAGCCTTCCGCTGGCGGGCTTCTGGGGAAACTTCCAGCCTGGCATCCGCGAGATGCAAGCAGCCTCACCCAAGCCAGCCTGACTGCCGGTTACCTGTCCCTCTAAGGCCCTGAGACAGCTCGTGGATCCGCTCCTGCTGTAGAGATGGATCGACTTGCTGACTGACTCTTGGTGCCAGACTGTCGTCTCCCGCCACCCCCCCCAGGACACGCGCTGGCCTCGGTCAGTCTGTGCTGGGTTCAGGATGTGCCCTCTGCTCGCTGTGTGGTCCTGAGTGAGCCCTGCGCTTCCCTGAAGCGCAATTCACATGCACCGTGCGGGTTTCCTGCGGGAGCCTTGATGGTGCACGCGCGGTGCCTGGCCGCGTCTGATGCATGAGGACATCAGAGCAGGGCAGGGGCCCTCGCTGTGCGCTGAGGGTGGCCGACGGCCCATAGCGGCAGAGCGTCCTCTGGTGGGAAATCCACGAGGGAGCTCTGTTTCCACAGCGGGAGCCTCAGGCCACTTGTCGCGGTGTTTGCCGGCTCTGCCGCAGGTGCTGGTTGACAGCAGGAATGGCCATGGCTCTCGTAACTTTCCGAGGGTCTCAGGCACAGAGGTGGCCCCTTGCCGCGTGCCTCAGAGGAGGAGAACACTGAGCTCCTCACCGCAGAGCCTCCAACACTCTGAACACACTTGGAACCTTCCGTGGGATTCGGGGGAGGCGGAGATGTCCTTTCAGAAGCAGCCTCTAAGGCAGATCAGGGAGAGGACTCAGCAGCCTCTCCCCGCACACGAGAGAGAAGCCCCGCGTGGCCGGGCCCGCCCTGCGTGGGGCTCGAGCGGAGACTTTTCTAGAGACGGCTTTGGGTGCGAGGTCCGGAGAGGAGTGTGGACCTCCGCAGGAGGGGTGCTTGGTGAGGTTTCCCGGGCAGAGGCCGGAAAGCCAGGGTTAAGGAGAGGCAGAATGGCCAACTAGAGGGATGGAAACGTCCACTCTGTTCACGATGTGGAGTGGAGGGAGACTTGCTGGCCAGGAGCGAAGAGAGAGGGGGGCAGGAGGGTCAGGGTCCTGCGGGCCACGGGCCGGTGAGCAGCGCCCCTGCAGCAGCCTGCGGAGGGACAAGGTCACCTGCAGGGGGTGGGCCGGGGCAGCGGCAGGGACCCGGGGTCACCTGCAGGGTGTGGACTGAGGCAGCCGCACGGACCCGGGGCCAACCGTACAGCCCCCCACCTCCCCCCGGCAAGCCCTGGCCCTGCCCATAAGCAGAGCACCGAGTCCATCACCGCAACTTCCGTTTCTGGGTGTTTGTGCCAGGCCCTTCCTTGGCAGAGCTCCCTGCCGGGCCTCCGAGGAGGTGAGTCGGCTCCTGGCTCCCCGGCGAGGCAGTGTGAACCTGGACGCAGCTCCCAGCTAAGCCCAGACTCCACGATGAGCTCCGGGTTCGGGGCGATCCTTGCGGTTTTAGGCCTCGGTCACTGGAGGCCAATGTGGTCATAAAGTGGCCGTTAAAATGGGAGACCCAGAAGCACGCTGAAGCAGGTCCAGGCGCCCGGGCTGCCCTAACCCCAGCCCGGCGCCGTGGAAGGGTGTCTGCTGTCATCTCACACTTTCCGCATCACAAATTCTCTCTCCAGGCAGACGAGGCTCCTCACTGACCCCAAACAGTTTTGTACTTCTTCTCCTCCACGTTTCCAGGCGGCTCCCTTGTGGCTCTCTGAGGCTGGAGAGCTCCGTCACCATCACTTTTACCCGCAGTCTACACATCCTGCAGGGACCGGCTTGGGCTCCCCCTCCAGCCGGCTCTCCTGGGATCTCCCTCCCTGAGGCGGCTGTCCACCGCTCACAACGGAGTTTCCGTTCCTCCAATAAAAAGGTGGGGTGGCCCCCAGCTGTGCTGGAAGCTACAGTCCCTGCAGGAACCCCTGTCCCCTCTCAGGGCCTTGGTCAGAACCGCCACTGCAGTGGTGGCCGTCTCCTCTGCGGGGGCTCAGCCATGGCCAGTCCATCATGTCTGACCTGCAAGACGAAACCTATTTGCCAACACTGCTCGGGGGCATCTCACGGGCTGTGTCGCTTGTCAGCTTCTCGTCAATATTTGTAGGTTATGTTCTGTCATCAAAGAAAACCAATGGCCTGGGATGGGTTTGGAATTCTTCACAGTGTCTTCAGCCGGCTGTCCACCCTGGATACAGCAGCACCCCCCACCCTGCCAGGAGGGCCCATGATTTAATTAGGGGCCCAGGTCTAGGAGGGCCCATTGCGAGGAAGACACCCTTTGGAGCGACAACCCACTCCTGTTTTAACTGAGATGAACAACAGCCGGCGGCCCGGGGGTCAGCAGGGCCCACACCTGGGACAGTGGACGGGCTGGCTGTGCTCTGGGTGAGTGGGGGGGGCGAGTGGAGGGAAGATGGGGTCGATGCGGGGAGCGTGTTTATAGTAGGTGCCGCCAGCCTGTGGGCTTTGACACTCTGCTCTGTGCTGTACATTACTGTCATTATTCCTAATACCCGAATATGACAGGCTTTACATGTCCACTTTAGAGAGGAGGGAGCAGGGGCCCAGAGCGGCTGTAGAACCTGGCCATGGCCGCTCAGCAGGGTAACGGCAGAGCCCAGCACGGCCGAGGATGGGGAGAGGTGTGGGGCAAGAGCCTGGATGCGCCCAGCTCTGTCTCAGCGGGGGCTGCCCCTTCTCGTGCCTGTGCGCTCCCCCGCAAGGCACCTTAGAGCTGCCCTCGGCGGACCCCAGAGGTCGGGGACAGAGCTGCAGCCCCCGCCACGAGGGAGCCTCTGAAAAGTAAAAGCAGGCGTTGGCAGACACCGAGGTGATCAGAAACGTCCCCAGGGAAGTGAGCGCGAGTCCACTGAACACCACCATATACGCACACGCGCCGTGGTGTCCCCGGGGTGCCCCGCGGCGGGATTGCAGGAGGCATAAAAGATCAGAACGGAAGTGTAATGCACATTTAGTCCGATTGGAATCGTACTTCTGAAATTAGATCAGATTGCTTTCATGTAAACAGGAAATGAGTGATGTCTGAACCACTGCATGAAATCAGCCTTGCCTAAGGGGCCAGCACCCTGGCCCGGGGACAGACCTCCAGCCGGCCTGGCATAAGGCTCGAGCTGCCGTCATGCCGGTGTTTCACGCCCTCAGAGGCGGAGCTCGCGTGGCCGTCTGTGATTGTAGAAACTGCTGAACGTGAAGACCCGAGCCCGGGGCCAGGTTCCAGAAGGAGCTTCACCGTTCTCTCTTTGGCCTGGTGTTCAGGTACCTTTTCATCAGGGCGCTTAACCCCACGTCCAGATGCACAAATGCTGCACCGAAATCTTATAGAAAAATCTTAGCAAACGTGATACATACAAATGTAAATTAGCCATCACTCAGACATTAAAATGGATTTTTAAGGAGAATTTATCTACTTTAAAAGAGGGTAAAGATGATCCTTCCGCTAAATGATTTGAGTGTAATTGGCTGATGAGGGTGTAGAAAAACAGTAATAAAAGGGAAGTGCATTTAATTTTAGTTTGTCACTTCCAGCTTTATAAATTGGTTTATTCCAAATGAATACTCACAGTTTTCAAAATTAAATTACCTTGTTATTTTTTTTTTTATTTATTCAATGTTTTTTTTCACCTCTGCCCTGTGTGTGTGACCCTCACACATGCCAGCTGATGGGCAACAGCAGGGCAGTGCGTGCGCTTGCACGTCTGCTGGGTAGAGCATCGTATTTAATGAAACCGCATTACGTTGTCACCAGCTTGCAAACCTGGGGAGACATCTGACCTGCGCTTGTCCCCCTCGGAGGACGCGTGTTTGGACGAGGTGCGTATCCTGTTTCCACCGTGACCTTTTCACCACATGTCTCAGCCCCGCGCCCCCCATGAGAAAAGTTTAACAAGTTCTTCATCATCACGGAGAGCAATTAGCTGTCTTCAGTCAGCTGTGCCACTGAATGCCCCTGGGACCCACCAAGGTGACGTCATCCAGGCCGGCTGCCAAGTCTCCGGGGAGGCCTAGCCGATGGGTTCTCAAAGTGTGGTCTCAGAGCCGCGCGGCAGCGTCACCCGGACCCCAGTAGGAATGCCAACAACCGGGCCCCACCCCAGGCCTGCTGTATGGAGTCTGGGTGGAGACCCCGTGGTCTGCATTTCACCCATCTGTCCGGGTAACTGTGATGCTCGCTCAGAGCTAAGCATCTGGGGCTGGCGCACAAGGTTGCATATGGAGTCAGCGCTCTGGGGACCGCGTCTCACCCCTGCCTCCCGCACTGCACTCTGTGAACTGGGGCACATTACCTCAGCTCTGCAGTCTGCGGCTCTTTACAGGTAGATGGAGAGAATTCAACCACTCTGGCAGGTTGCTGTTAAATACGTTATCGTTATCTATTATGTTAAACACATTTCACGGGAGACTGTGCCTTGTATACAAAGTAGGGCGTTACAGTGGAAATCTGCCTGCCTCCGCGTCAAGGCACGGTCACGCGGCAGCTACCCAGCGCCGGGGCGCCGGTGACACGCGCCAGGTTCGCAGACTTAGCGCGGGCGACCGTCCACGGCCACGCCTCCTCTGCCGCACTTCCTCACCACCTCCGAATATAAAACCGCAGGCTAGCGCCAGGGGCAGGTGTGAGCAAACGTGTTGTGTGCATTTCCAACGCGAGGAGCGCTGGGCGGGTGTCCCAGCCGGAGGAGTTTCTCCAGGTGCCTCGGGCCCGGGGACGTCCCAGCACCTCTGGGGGGCGTACATGCGCCCAGAATTTCCTGCGGTCAGAGCAGGGTCCGAGTGCAGCGTGAGGGCAGGGAGGCGTGCGGTGGGTGGGGGGGGGGGGGGGGGGGGGGGGGGGGGGGGGGGGGGGGGGGGGGGGGGGGGGGGGGGGGGGGGGGGGGCGGGCCTCTGCCGAGAGGCCCGGGGGCTTCCTGCTCCCGGAAGTGGGGGCGGCGCGGGATTTGCGGGCACGGGGAGGAGCTGGAAGCAACGCCGGAGCGACGCTCAGGGACCAGGTGGGACAGCAGAGCAGAGGCCCCGGCAGAGCTTGGAGTGTCCCTGGGAGAACGAGTCGATTTCCGCGAAAACAGAGTTGGGAGCAGGTTCACGACAGGACACGGTCACCGAAAGTGACTCCTGTTCGTGGTCCTCTTGCTTCTCCCTGCTCCAGGGGGGGTGGGGACCGGGGATGGGGGGAGGGAGGAGGGAACGAGAGAAGCCGAATCCGGCCGCCGATTCCAGGTCCGGCCATGCTGTGGAGGGAAGGAGGTGCTGATGTCAAGTCAAAGCCGTGGTTTTGAGTAATATTTGGTCACAACCCTCTAACTTCTGAATTGAGACTCTTTTTGTGACTTAGGTGACTTTTCCACTGTCTGTTACCTCAAGGCGAGCAAAATAGCCATGGCCTTCTAGATTTTTCCTCTAGAGAAATGAAGAGTGTTCTCACTGAAAAACTCTTCGAAGAGGCAAAGGTAGACCATAGCGTAATTCAAGTTAATTATGACCAGAGTTATGTTTGTTCAGTGCATGCTCACACACATGCTCACACACATGTACACACACGTGATTACACACTCACACTCACGTGTTGACATGCACACTTGCATGCATGTTCACACACACACGTGCGCACACGCATTTACACGTACACACATACACGCTCACGCATGCTCACACGCACACACACATGTGCACACACACTCACACGCATGCTCACACACATGCATGCGTACACAGCCACATGCACACACACACACGTTCAAATATATGCTCACATTTCAAATGGTAGAGCCCCGATAAATGGAAATTATTTGCTTTTATTAGGAAAAAGGAACATGTTACTCCTCTTAGAGTCAGTGAGGTTTTATCCCTTCCAGGTTCGTAGGTCTGGGTGGGACCGACCCATCACAGTGCGACGTCTGAGCGCTGACGGGAGCCGGCCCGGGCCTCTGGCGGCAGAGACTCGGGGAAGGAGGGGCGGGGCGGCGGCGCAGAGATCCTCAGATGACACGGCGATGAACTTGGAGACTCTCCAGGCTGGGGCACAGCGCTCTGGCCTGGGCAGCCACGCCACGCGGCGTCGGGAGGTGCCATCGAGGGGCGGCCGTGGTGAGGAGCACGACCCTGTTGTGTGCGCGGCGTCCTGAGGCTCAGCCCTGATTCGAGGCTCCTCCTCCTCCCAGACCGTCCTCAGCGTGTTGCGCGCCCCCTGCAGCGGCGCCCTCTGCCTCTGGCGGCGGTGATCGCTGAGGATGTCACTTACCAGTTATTCATGTATTTATTATTCATGAAGATTATTGCAAAATCGGGTCTTGTTACACAGCTTGGATCCGGTCTCTGACCCGTAGGGAGCGGCCCGGCTCCTCCTCCGCCTCACAGAGGCTCCTCCTCCTCACAGAGGCTCCTCCTCCTCACAGCGGTGGCTCCTCCTCACAGAGGCCCTCCTCCTCACGGCAGCTCCTCCTCCTCACAGAGGCTCCTCCTTCTCACAGCGGCTCCTCTTCCTCACAGAGGCCCTCCTCCTCAGGGCAGCTCCTCCTCCTCACAGCAGCTCCTCTTCCTCACAGAGGCTCCTCCTCCTCACAGGCTCCTCCTCCTCACAGAGGCTCCTCCTCCAAGCGGCTCTTCCAAAACTCCGGGAAAGCCAATGCGTTCAGAGTCCCTGCCTTCAGCACTTCCTCACTTGGTGACTCCCTTGCCCCTGCCTCCTTCCTCCTCTGATGTGAACGTGGGTGCGCGCTCTGTTTAGCCTGAAGGCGATCGATCCCCAGACAGCCAGCGCGGCTTCGCCGTGGTCACGCAAGGAAACGGAGGCGCAGCGCGAACGCTGGTGTGCCGGAAACATACACGGATCTTGCTTGACTCGTGATGCAGCCACGTCGGGACGAAGCCACGACAAGTAGAAAATGCCCTAGTAGGAAGTACATTTAGTACGCCTAACTCACTGAACATCGAAGCTTGGCCCAGTGGACCTTGGTGTTCTCGGAATACTCAGCCCACAATTGGGCAAAATCCTAAACACGAAGCCTGTTTTATGATGAGGTGCTGACCATCTCTTGTAATTTGCCAAACACTGTTCTGGAAATGGAAAAGAGAATGGCTGTGTGAGTGCAGAGTGGTGACAAGTGTCTTGGCCACTGACCTTCATGATCACATGGCTTCGGCACCACGAGAGAGGGTGGAAGCCCAGACCACTGGATCGGGGAAAAGATATAAAGCTCAAATTCCAAGTATGGTTTCTACGAAGCGTGTACCACTTTCACTCCGTCGTAGGTTGAAAAATTGTACGCGGAACCATCGCAAGCTGGGAACCTGGGCTGTTTGGAGGAATGAACGCTGCAGCCTTCCACACAGCCAGCTCGGGGTCCCCCCCCCCCCCCGGGCCGGCGCCCCTCCAGTGCACAGAGCGCGTCTCCGCTCCTCTCATTCAGGGGGAACGCTTTGCCCAGTTTATTCCTTTCTGCTTCTTTCTGTGTTTGGCAGGATTGCTGCTGATGGCACTGGGGCCAGCGTGCCCACAGCATAGAGACGGCATCTGCGGGGTAAGTTCCCCCAGAAAGACCTGTGATGGGGCCATTAGCACTGTCAGGGCAGTGACCATGGCCAGTGGGTCAAGGTGCACTTGGCCATGGGGAATAGTCATGCTCATCAAAGGAAACAGTGCCGTGAAGTTAGTGACTCGGTAACTACAGTGACCGTCACTCGAAGCTGTAGAGTGACAAGGGTATCTCAGGGGCACGTCGCGGTTTTCATGTCTCAGTAAGAACACACACAGACATGCTGAGTCCTCACGGGTCGCCTACAGTGCGCAGGCACTCGGGGGGCCCTGGTGCGCATTCACACTGACCCCTCATCGTTTGCACCCAGAAGCACATTTCCATCGACACGTGATGTAACCGAGGCTCACAGAGCGACGTAAAGGTTCAGGGTCACAAAGCCGACCTGCGGCACAGTCATGGCGCTGACTCAGCACCAAGGCGACTTCCCATCCAGGCTCTTCCGTGATGCACAGCTATTTTAATTATCTATGGCTACATCACAGTTTAATTCAAAACTGAGGAGCTGCAAACAGGACACATTTGTTATCACCAGGAATCAGCACATGGGGCTCCCAGAGTTGCTTGAGCCTCCTCACGACATGGCAGCTAGCTTTGCCCAGAGTAGGATGGGAGGGCAGAGGAGCCCCTGGAGGGAGGCGTCTTTATGATGTAATTTTGGCAGCAACACCCAATGACCAGCATGTGTGGGAGGGGGCGACGCAGGGTGTGAGCCCCAGGAAGTGGGAGCCCTGGGATCACTTTGGAGATGGATGGCCCCAAAGCAGCCAAACCTATAGAAAAGGACCTAAAAATAGGTAATCTCTACATCTGTGCCCTCACCAGACTGGCTTTTCCCAGATTGATTTCATTTTTATTGTTGTGAAAGAAATAATGAAGAGCAATTGGGAAATGATGGCTTTTATTTGGTTGTCAGATGCAGGAAAACGCACACGCCACCCTCACAACGCAGTCCGATGGGACAGGGAGAGATCACGTGACAGGTGAGTGTATGCCGCATTTTTCAATGCACTTTTCAAGCACCTGCGTGTTTGAGATGATGATACTGTAAGTCCTTGGCAGAAGTAATGCGTGTCCTTGACATTTTAGAGGTGAGACCAGCAAAACCATGTGGACAGCAGCTCTCATGCACCTGCTCTCACCTGGCTTGTGGAGCAATAGGCTGGGCGCCGCCCTTCCAGGGGGCGGGGCCTCCATCGCGATGCGTCAGGTCTGCTAGTTGACCGCAGTCCTATAGGCAAAGGCTGTGTGCGCCCTGCGGAGCTTGGGGTGTGGGCGGGGCCATCGGCAGGATAGGGGGGGGGTTGGGAGTCTGCACCAGCCAGGCAGCATCCAACCACATGTCTGAGGGGCACCTGCCAACAAGGCCAGGGTCCGGGGGAGGCCGGGGGCCAGGCTGGCCCAGGGGCCACTTTCTGGGACTCCGACATGAGGAAGGATATTTGCACAGCTCTTTTTGGCTTGTTCTCTGAGATTCTGGCCTCCTGAACTGGGGGCGAGACAGACAAGCCAGTTTCCTTAAAGTCCGTGATTTTGTCTTTGTTTCTATTTCTTGAGTTCAGCCTTCCAAACGTCAGCCTGTGGGCCTAACGGAGGTCCTGCAGCCCCTGGAAGCACGCGCACCTCCCCAGGCGCTCATCATCAGGTGCAATTCCGTGATTTGTTCCCCCAAGTCCCAGATGAGCCAGTGGAGGCGGGGGCCATGACAGCCCAGAGAACAGGGCGGAGAGGACCTGATGGTCCTTGGGCAGAGGCTCACGGGGCTGCCCGGCCTGCCCCTGTGGCCTCACCATACTGCCCTCCCCACGCCCAGGACCAGGTCCTTAACTTTCTGCTCTTGAAACCCACAAATCACATTGGACCAGCTACTGTGCTTTGGAAGCAAGTCAGCGATCCTCAGAAGAAGCATCGAAGCTCAGAGAGGGAGGGACAGTCATCGCAGGGAAGCCCAGCCCCTGCACCTGCCTGCCACCTCTCCCCAGGGCCCCCAGAACCCTCTTCCCGACACATGAGCACAGCCCCCACGGCCTGCACGCCTCCAGCCTCTCCTGCCATCAGCCCCTGGTGCAGCGTCCTGTCCCCCCAGCTTGCTTCACTTAATACTTATGCCAACACCGACAGACTCAGGCGCCCTGGGAGAGCGACAGGAGGCTGTGCCTGCTCAGGTTTCTGTTTTGTTCTCAACAAACAGTTCACGAGGACCCCGCGGTTCTCCCAGCACCATGTTTGGGTGGGAACGCACACCCACGTCTTTTCACATGTCCTAGTGCATGGTGGGAGGTGCCAACGGGGTAAGAGAGGACAGGCCAGGGGCTCAGAGGCAACGGGAGCACCGAGCATCACTTGGAGGCAGCCGTAGGATTTGGGGGAGCTGCCCTGGGGCTGGCTAAGGCCGTATTGGGGATCCTCAGAGAACTCTCTTTCTTCCTTTAAACGTTGGTCCTTTCCATTCTCAGAAATTCCTCTCGGTGTGTGGAAGGTAAGCCTTCATTTGCAACATATATGTGGCTCCTTACTTTTTCTCGGGCTTTCATGCATTTTGGAGGGAAATTGGGGAAGGTTCTGTCAAGGATTGTTAGCCAGACACAATTTTTAAATGGAAGCTTGACATTCTGCGCATTTGATGAAATCAAAGGGCCTTTGAGCGACAGTTGGGCTAATCCTTGCTGTTTGGAGCCCGGCTTCTGCTTTGCAAATAGGCGGACTGAGCGCCCGTGATAAATGGAAACAATAGCGTAACGGTTCGTCCTCTGCTGATCCATATCCAAATAGGCTATAAAAATGGTAATGTATGTATTCATAATTAACACGCTAACCATAAATCATCTCAGAGCTAAATTATTAAAACAATGAAACGCACACATCTCTATTAGGGGTGAGAATTTATTTGTGGAAAAGTTTGGGAGTCGGAACTCAACCTGGCGAAGCGAACTTGCCCCTTCTCGTTCACGACGACAGAGGAAGGGAGGTGCGCATCTCACCCCGTTAGTGGAGGAAACGGGACGGGCCAGAGCGACCAGCAAGAGCCACGCTGGACCGAACAGGGAGAGAGTCACGGGGCTTTGTGACGGTCGGGGTAGTGCCCAGGCCAACAGAGTTAGAGCACAAAGTCTGGGTTATCTCCGGTGAGTCACTCACCTCTAGGAAAGTTTCTCATGAAGGGTCATAGGACCTGGTGCGCAGGGACCGTTGTGTCCTGCCCTTTCCAGGCAGCATGAGGTCACACAGCTAGTAAGAGCCTGGCCCAGACCGAGGTCTCCAGGAACACGGGGTGATGGCGCCCGGGACCTGTGCTGGCTGGCGGGTTGGGCTGACCTCATCTGCTGGGAGCTGGGTGAGGCCAAGTCCCAGCTGGGAGGGTCCTTCCTCCCTCCAGGGCAGCAGGTGTCAGCCTGGAGACCTCTAGTAGTCACAGGGTGGGGTGGGGGCCAAGGCCGGAGCACCTCTTCCGACCTGGGTCAAGTGCGTGGAGCCCACGATCTCCTGCTGCTGGGGCCCAGAGCGCCGTTGTCTCCATGGGGCTGAGGGCTGTGTGCCTGGCACCTCGGCAGGAGGTCCCTGCCCAGCACGTCTGAAGAATTAAATCTATGGCACAAAGGTGATGTCCACGCAGTGAAGACGTTCCGCATGGCTGACTTTTTTTTTCTACAAATGAAAGAAAGGAAAGGAAAATAAGAACGTACAGAGCAGCGCCGAGATTATGTGACCTCCTCCCACCTGTTCACCATGGGCCGCAGGTGGTTTGCTCGTTCCACAGGAGGAGAGGGATGGGCCCAGGGTTCGAGTTCCAGTTCTATGAAATTGAAGCCCATGTTTCTTGTGCAAATGCAGATGCCTGCACACGCAAAGGCACACACACATGCACGCACACACACATGTACACACACGCCCTCCACACACACGCACGCACACACACACGCCAGGCCCGAGGGATGGTGCAGCCCTGCCTCCTTCATAGTGGTCTCTGTCTGTCCCTCCTCAGCCGCCCGGCTCACCTTCGCTTGTCTGCCTTTAAGCCGGCGGCATCTCTGACCCGAAGCCCAGGCAGGGATCTCCTGAGTGGCTTCGAGCTCAGAGAAGAGGCTGGGCCGCGTCTGCATCCCGAATGTCCCTCCCCACCTTCTGAAGTCACACCGCGTCAAGTGAGGTTGTTAAGACCTCCTCGTCGAGCAAGAAGCCGGTGCGTCTGCCCTCAGAGACAGGAGGGCCGGCTGGGAACGTAATAATCACCAGGACGCCAAGCGTTCCGGACGCACCGGCCGTGCCTCCCGCGTCGGTCCATACCAGGCCCCCAGGCCCTCCGGGTAGGCATCATGACGCCCGCCTTCCAGCCGAAGACATTGAGAACAGAGACGTTCAGCGACTGCTCAAGGCAACACAGCGAGGGGGTGGAAAGGCAGAGGTTCACCTTCCACGACCGTTTGCTCTTCGTACTCTGAGGTTGTGCCTCCTTATTACATGGCCCCCTCCTCACACACTGCCCCGGCCCCTGTTGGCCGCCCCACTGCCCAGCCATGGGTCCCGTTCCGTGACATGGGACAGCTCCTTTGCAGCTGCTCTTAGAGGCGCTGCCAGAATCAAAATCAGGGTGAGGTCAAGGGTGTGGAAGGGGCACCGCTGCGGACGGGGTGTGCTGCGTCCGTTGCACGGCCGCTGAGAGCACTGACGGGTTTAGCTCTAGACGGTTCGAGCCAGCGTCAGGCCCGCACTGCGGTCTCAGGAAGTGAGAACAGGGGTGGTTTGGATGCTGAGGACAGCGTGTCGGGCTCTCGCTGGGTCTCCCGCGCACACGGTCCAGTAGAGCTGACGACACACCTAGTCCACATAGAAGCGGAGTCTGCGGTGTGTGTGGCTGTGCTCACAAGTCCCCCGGGTCCGGGGAGGGAAGGAGATCAGCCTC
Source organism: Helogale parvula (assembly GCA_004023845.1). Classification (NCBI taxonomy): domain Eukaryota; kingdom Metazoa; phylum Chordata; class Mammalia; order Carnivora; family Herpestidae; genus Helogale; species Helogale parvula. The sequence goes on from PJEM01005254.1 coordinate 16,276, forward strand.
GGCCAGATCGCCTGGTGGAAGTGACGCGTCTGGAAGTCCCAGGGCACATGCTTCTTCCTTCCTGCTCGTCTCTTCTTCCAGCAAGACCCGCCTCCCGCCCCTGAGCACGCAGCACGGCCCTGAAACTAGATCTTTGCACGTGAAAATACAATTCCAGCCTGTGCGTCCTGGGAGCCCCAGAATGCAAGATAGAATTGAGTGTGGTTATTAATCTTATGGTTTTTACGTAAAGCAACTGATCTTTTTAAAAGCAGGAGCACCAGAGTCACCTTCCGTATCAGGCACACAACGACCCTGGGCGTGCACCAATCCCACGGCGCCCGAGTGCACGCCACTGCCAGCTTGTAGCCAGATGCCGCGCAGACCTGAGGTCGCCTGTGAACGCACAGCTGCAGCCATGTGCGTGGACACAAGCACAGGCGTGGGCACTTGGCAGGACCGAGGGTGACTTATACCACGTGATGCTCAGGTCCAGTGCACCTGACTTTATTCATTGGAAGCTCTGGCATGAAGTGTCAGGACACTAGGGAACTGAAGGCATTCTGCAGACGGCTAACGAACAGCTCACCCGATCCACCAGGAAGCCGCCGGCACAGTCCCTGCGCCTGCAGACGGACCAGGATCTCAGGCGTCTGCCCCCTCGCACGGGTCCTGCACGCCGGTTCAGGCGGGGGTCTTCCTGAGCGCGTTGGACGGCGGCTCCTCGCCGGTGGAGACGTGAAGGCACACAGCCTGGCCCCCGCGGCCGGCAGACTCCCGGGAAGGGCTCCTGCGTCTGCTCGCAGCTCTCGGGACGCAGACTTCGAAGCGGGACAGCCCTTTGCAGGCGGTGCTTTCCACTCCATAACCAAGGTCACCTTGAGCAGCTCTGATTGTCTCCCTGCGCTGTCATTCCAGGATCTGAGCTGACCTCGGTGGCTGCTGGCTGCTCCTGAAACCAGCAGGCGCTTCTGGAACTGCCCTCCCCGCTCTCTTCCTTTGCTTTTTCTAGCACAGTGATTTTAGGTGGAAAGGATTCCAGAACATACACCAGGAAATTACATGCTCTTGGTTGGAACAAACTGAATAGACAAGGACATGAATGACAAGGGTCCAGTTAATCCAAACCGAAAGCTTGCTTGGCTCTGGTGAACACAGCCCCAGCCAACATAACACAGGGTCGGTGTTGCTCTCAGCTCACCCACATGGGGACGGTGCCTCTGAGCCCCTTCTCCCCCAATCCTGTGCCCCTCCTGGGGCGGGGGCGGGGCTGCCTGCCTTTGGAGATGAGCCAGGGCAGCGTGGCTCCAGGCTGACATCTGAAGCCAGAGTCCTTGGCTGGAGTCTCATCTGCTCCGTGTGACTCTGCGGATGAGGACTTCTCCGCGTGGCAGTGAACTTCCATTTTCTCCCGCGCACTGTGGGCGGAGCAAAACCAGCGATGCCTGTCCCCGGGACCTGGGGACAAGTGCCACCCCTCATTCTGTCCCACGACCATCACAGATGCCAGTGGACCCCGTGGGGCGGCAACGCCTGGGAAGCAGAGGGCGCACCTTGAGTCCCAGCGGCGTCTCCGTGCGCATGGGCTCTGGTGGGGGTCGATTCCATCTCAGTGTTAAATTCCTCGGTTATTTTAGTTGATAATGAACTTTGAAAGGCAGGGTCCCCAAATATCATGTTATAATCTCATTCCACATTATAACTACATCAGTCTTTCATAAATAATTTTATAATAAAATGGAATTTTAATCAAATGCCCTAGACACTTACGCTTTTAGTGACTCTCAAATAAGCAGCTGACAATATTTTAGAAATGTTAAGAAATAAGGACGTGGGATATGTTCAGGCAGGAGGAAAAGGCTGCTACGGAGCCACGCTGATGTGAAGCCGCGCAATCCTGGTGTGGCTTTCAGGGTCCGCTTGTGGGTTGGGTGATTCCTTCCAGGGATCCAGTGCTCGCACACATCTCAGGGCCGGGAGTGGGCTTGGCAGGGAGTTGGCAGTCAAGGCATGTTTGGGGGAAAGTTAAGGGAAAGAAGAGAGAGAAGCAAGAAGGAGGGAGCCGGCCGTCCCGAGTGTCCTTGCTGGGACTGTGTCTGCCCCCGTCTGTCCCCTCCTGAGGGATCGGCCTCTAAGCCGGAGTGGGGGCTGTGCCGGCCTCTCTCGTCTGCCGGCCTCGTGGTGGTTTCCACTGCCGGTTTGTTCATTCAGCAGGCATTCCGGGGGCACCTTCTACACGTACCTGTTCGTGCGCACCTGCCGAGGGCCCGGTTTCTGGGCGTCTCTGTCCCTGTCTCTGCGTGTGCACACGCTGCCCATAATCCAGGCAGGCACCACGGCCGTTGTCACGGCGGTGGACCAGCGCCCGAACCAGGCTCCGGCGTGTGCATGCAGAGGCAGGGCAGCAGATTCAGCTGGCCAGCTGTGGTCAGCAGAGCTTTCCAGAAGAGCCTGGAAGGGTCTGCGCGAGTCGGCAAGGCGACGTCATCGTGCGAAGTCAGCTAGAGGATGGAGAGCCAGCGAGTGGATCCTGGGGACGCCCTGTACCGGGCCAGTGGCTTTGGCACTTGAGTCAGCGGCAATATAATATATATATATTGTGTATATATTATTACATATATTTACTATAATTTTAGAGGTCTTTCATATTTAAACAACGTCAGGGTCTCCCAGGAGTTGTCAGAGAGCACAGGGCCCCCGTGTCCTCCTCACTGAGCCCTGGCCATGAGACCGCCTCGAGAACGAGAGCACCGTGGCCTGGACGGGAACCAGCTGGCGCACTCAGACCTGCGAGCTCGTTCAGACCTCGCCGCTTCCAGACGCGGGTCCCTCCCAGGCCGCGGGTGGGCGTGGCGTCCAGCTCTGACGCGTTATCACAGGTACACGTTGAGTAACAGCCACCCGGGGCACCGTTCCCCCTCAGAACGCGTGGTGGAGGCCGCCGGAGGCTCGTCCCCCCGACACCGCATCGGGGACACTGCCTCCTTCTGAGAACGTAACACAGACGGGTCATTCAGTCTGCGACCAAGGAGCTGCCTTGAGACCGGGCCAGGCCCCGGGGCGTCGAGTGCCCCCCGTGGAGCGGCGTCCCTAGCACGGAAAGGCCCCTTCGTCTTTCCGTCCCTGTTGAAGGACACTTGTTGGCTCCGGGTCCTGCCGGTGACGGCCACGGCTGCGGTGAGCAGTCATCACAGCACGTCGTGTGGACGGCAGGCTTCTAGTTCTCCAGGCGGCATCCCCGGGGGGCGGCACTGCCGGGTCACGTGAGCGTCCTGGGGGTGGGGCCGGGAGACTCCACTAGCGGCCCTGTCCCTCTCCCAGCTGGACGGACGCCAGGTAGCACCGCCCCGCCGGCCTCGCCTGCTCCCTCTGCCCTGCTGGGCGCCAGGTGCTGCCTCGGGGCGTCTCCCTGCAGCTGAGGCGGCCGAGCCTCTCCTCGGGCCGCTTGCCGTCTGTGTATCTCCTTTTGGACAAGTGTCTGTTCAAGGCTTTTGCCCATTTTCTTTTTTTTTTTTTTTTAATGTTTTATTTATTTTTGAGACAGAGAGAGACAGAGCATGAGCAGGGAGGGGCAGAGAGAGAGGGAAACACAGAATCTGAAGAAGGCTCCAGGCTCTGAGGTGTCAGCACAGAGCCCGACACGGGGTTCGAACCCACGAATGTGAGATTATGACCTGAGCCGAAGTCGGACGCTCAACCAACTGAGCCACCCAGGCACCCCGCTTTTGCCCATTTTCTAATCCAGTTGTTTATTTCTTTCTGCTCAGTTTCTGAGAGTTCTCTACATGTTCTGGATACAAGTCCTTTGTTGGATTTGTGAATTGCGAATATTTCCTTCGAGTCTGCAGTTTATCATTTTACAGGGTCTTTTGCAGAAAAAAAATTAACTTCTGTGAAGTCCGCGTATTCACATTTTCCTCCCGTGTCATGCTTTAGACATCGTGTCAATGAATTAATCCTCGGCCAAAGAGCTCTCCTCCCAAAGGCTTTATGGTGTTATGTTCAACTATATGACACATATTCAGTGTTTTTGTACAAGTGGTATAGGTGGTCTGTGTACTTGAACTCCAGGAAGATCCCTCCGGGTGCAGAATGTATCGAGGGGCTGATCGTGGAGGCAGAGGAGCTGGGTGATGCAGGGGACAGGGAGGGCACAGAGCCAAGGGGAGGGACGTGATATCACAGGAGGCTGGCACACGTGTGTATCTCTGTATCCATGTGAGCACACGCACGCACACATGTACATGTATGTATGCGCTTGTGTGTGTGTGTGTGTGCGCGTGTGCCTCACATCTGACTAGTCATGTGGAGAAACCTCCTTCACCCCAACTCCTGAGATTTTCTTAAACCTTTAACAGGAAATATTTTAGTGTTTGGAAAAATTATTTTGAAAGAAAATTTTTTTAAAAGACAAATTATTAACTCGTATGCTCGCATGTGCACACAGCAGTTTAGGGACTCGTAGTTTCAAATGTGGGTCTTTCTTAATTTTTATTAAGTCAGGTTATTCCTCAGGATGTTGCGTGAAAGGCCCGAGCTGTATGTGCTTAGTTGAGGTCGGCAAACCTTGGATCTGATGTTCATTATGTGCGGTGGTGCTTCTGGTTTCTTGCCTTGGGCATTAAAACATACAGTGCCTTTGGATTTGAGAAATTAGGCTTTGACTCTCGTGCTAGGGAAGAACATGAAGCAGTTTTTAAATGATCTTGGGGAACCACCCCAGACCCCACGGTGGATCGGCAAGACCCAGGCAGGAGGAAGTTAAAGCTGTAAAGGCAGAAGCAAAGCGTCAGCCCCGACTCGAAAGCGGGACAATGAGTTACTGGCCGCGCAGCCCCCGTGGCGTGTCACACGCTGTCTGCCCACAAGGATTTAGGGGCCATCCTGCACGGCAAACAGTAGTGATGTCCCGGTGCTTGTGACGCACGCGATGCCGGCTCCCAGTGGCCTGTGTTACACGCGGCGCAGGACCCTCTGCAGCACAAACCTTAAAAAACTCCATTGTCCCCACTTTCTGAACTTACATTTCATGTTAATGATATTCATGGCTCCAGGCCACGGGGCCCGCAGCGCCCTTGCTGGATACGTCAGCCCAAGCGTGCGTGCTCTCCCATATTTTTGTTCTGTCTTTTCTAGCTTCTGGGAAAAGGCAAAATGGGCTGTAAAACCGTTGCAGGCTGCTGTGTCCCGTGTCCCCACGCAGCCTTTCCCCCAGCGCGGCCCAAAATAGAACATGCTCGGCTCTGGACCCTGTCATTTTTGTCTTTTTGTTGGTGGTGGCTCAGGATGCTTTGGGCACCATTCCTGAGAGTCCTGGGCCTCTGTTTTGGGGAGGATTGCACTAATTTCTCAGCTGTTTTATTTAGTTGCAGGTGGGATCTGATCCGAACGCATGTGTCGAATTCCAGTGTTTGTGGTGACACAGGACTATTGACCAGAGGGAAAAGTCAGGTGTGTGTGTGTGTGTGTGAGGGACCGAGGAGGCTCTCCTTTGCCTCCACATAATTCAATATTTCACTGTCTTTGGCCTCAGGGGGGAAATACCTCAAATTTTCAGAATTGATCTCAAATATAGTTATGACTTCTTTTTTGTTTAAATATTTGTTTTCCACTATTTTCTTTAAAAGCCAATTTTAGGGTAAGGAAGTTCTTTCCAGGTCTTTCTTAAATCACTCTTGTTATAGGAAAACATGTTTTCTTTTCTTTTTGCCTCGTTCTTCCAACTTCAGAGAGCGCGGCATACCCGATGAGCGTTTTCTTCAGGGCCGTTTACATATACCCAGCTGGCAACTGTGTCTATCACCTCTGGATCTTTATTTTATTCATTTATTCAACAAGAAAATAGTGAATCCTATGGTTTTTTCAGCTCTGTCCTGGGTACTGGGCAGCAAAAGATGAAAACCGAATGGTAAATCCCTGTGGCATTTACCTACCTGTTAAGAGATCAGATAGATAAACAAGTGCCAATCAAGGAAGCACTTGCTTCAGGCAGGTTTGTGCTGCCCTGCACTTGAGCAGGTGCTCCCCAGACCAGGGGCCATAGGCTTTGGAAGAGTGGGGTTGGACCTGCGCCCCATTATCATGGCTGCAACTCCACCACCAGGACTGACTGCCAACTGCTCTTTACAAAGGAGTAAACAGGTGAGTATGACATGGCAGAACCCTTTGAGGGGGCCATTCTCCGAGTCTTAGGGGAGGGGAAGCTTCTAGAATGCTGTGGGGGAGGCAGTTGTGGAGGTCAGACAAGGCTTTCCAATAGAGGTGTCTGCCATTCTTCACAGTACAGAGGACTTCCAGGAACCCCAAGCTATGGTCTGAATGTTTGTGTCCCCCGAACCCCCTCACAAATTCACATGTTGGAATCTAATCCAATCTGATCTTCCTGATGGTACCAGGAGGTGGGGCTTTTGAGAGGTGAGCCGCACAGGAAGGCGGGGTCAGCATGACTGGGATTAGGGCCCTTATAGAAGAGAGCCCACAGAGCTCCCGCATCCCTTCCTCCACGCGAGGCCACGGCGAGAAGTGGGCAGCCTGAGAGAGGTCCTCACCTGACCGGCCAGCACTCTGATCTTGGGCTTTCAGCCTCCGGAACCAAGAAATGTCTTTTGTTTCTGAGCCACCCAGTGTCTGGTCTTTTGCTACAGCAGCCTGGCCAGATGGAGACGGCCTGCGTCTGGGCTCATTTCTAGTACATACTTTATTCCTCAGGGTTCTGAAGCTGAAGAGTGAACCGCTCCAGAAAAAGGAATCACTGCTTGTTTGTGCTCACAAGGCTGGGTCCATGTCTGGCACAGAACTATCACCTGATAACCAATCAGCGTGAAATAACCCGATTAATGGATGGGTTTAGTTAAGCGTGCGCTGGCAAATGCTTAATAACTGGCCGCCGAAACCATATGAGCGCATCAAACGGAGCCCTGATCTGTAGCATCTGCCAATGTCTGTGGTGAAAACACTGCCGCCGTGGCTGATTTCAAGCTACCGACGTGATGTCAACTGGCTCCCAAGATTCCCGAGTGTGGCCGTTGCTCTGTTCTGATCAATCACCCCAAGATGGGCCACTTTTGCAGATTATCTTGAATTACAAACAGTTAAGACTGAAAAGACTCTGGAAGGACATTTCACCTTCCTCAACTGCCTAAAAACCTTAGCTGCCTCCAGCTTCCTGCTCCAGGAAGAGCGCTGTCAGCATGAGGACGGGTAATGGGAGCGAGGGCTGCCAGACGGGGTGGGAAAACCTACCAAGTCTGTGAAAATCCCTCTCTGCGTGCCATTGTCTCCAACTGGCTCAGCAAACATTGTTCACCAAACATCGACTCTTTTTTATCTTCACGTGAATTGGCATTCCTTCCCTCCCAAGTTCCAGACCCCTACCTCTCTGCTTGGCTCGGGATGCCAAATACACCTGACTGCCTTTGGAATCTCACACCTCTGTGGGTTCTCTGTGTGTGTGATACTAAATTTGGTTTTCTCCTATTACTCTGTGTCATGTCAATTTAACCCTTAGGCCAGAAGAACCTTGAAAGGCAGAGGAAAATTTTTCCTCTCTAACACTCTCAGTTCCAGGAAACCATTGGCTGTTGCCTATTATCCAAATCATAAATGCAATGAATGCAGGGTCATATTCAGGAAGGCTTTGCTGGATGCCTGTTAAGAGCAATTTTACTGGTAACTCTGCTTGGCCGAAAGCCCTTGATAGTAGGACCCACTTCTCATTCCCCTCCGAGATCCTCAGTGTCGGTTTCTGTACTGCATTCACAGTTTCTGTTGTTTCATACAAATCTGAATCCATGTCATTGGCTCTGATTTTGAGAGTTTCCTTTTCCAAAACTTACTGTATCCTGAGAACAAATAGCACCCCAGGCCAGGTTGGGGCTGTAGGCCAAATGAGTGCATCATGTGAGCCCCTTGGGGCCCTGCACACATCCAACAGCTAAGAGTGGGGGCCCAGTGTCAGACAGGGACTGAGGTTCGAGATGCCCTTCAAGGGCAGGCAGGGGTGGGACACCAAAAGTGGGGGCTGGGAGCAGCCAGGCACTGGCACTCAGGGGCCAGAGGCTTCTGCGCTGCCCTTGAGCCAGAAGCAGCAGCCTGGGGGTGTGGAGGCCGGAGGTGCACAGGTCCCCAGTGATGGACTAGGCGGACCTCTGTGGGTGGCAGGGGCCTCCAAGGAATTAGAAGCACTGAGGAGCATGGTCATGTGAGACCTTTCTTACCGCTTTGGTCTGACAGATCAGGCGACGGTCAGCTCCCCCACCCGCCTCCCCAGGGTCTGGGCCCCGGCTCCACCCTTCACCATTTTCCAGGGTCCCCGCCCCATCCTCCATGGCGGTGACACGCTCTGTGTCTCTGAGTCCCTTTGGAGATTGTACAGGTGTTCCCGCAGTGTCTCAGATGCTCCTGAGCCTCATTCTGATGAGCTGGCCCACGACCGCTGCGTCAGCACCCAGCCGGGGCTCCAGACCAGGACCTGGCTCTGGGCTGTGACAGCTGACGCTCTCCCCGTCACACCTGCTGCTGAGGAGGCTCCCAGCGGCCTCTTAGGTCAGGAGTTGGGGCTCCCCACCCTGTCTGCACTTGGACCGTCCCAGAGCCCGCTGCAGGAGACTGGATGAGGCCGGTCAACCTCTTGGGCCCTAGCAATGACAACAAGGCCACATCTCAAGTCCTTTTCAAGTGAACCATTCCCCAGAGACTGATGTGTCACGGCCTGTCCGCCCCGAACCCGCACCCTCCCCTCCAGCTGATTCTCTCCTCTGGGGGCCCACAGGCTCACCGGGGCCTGGCTCTCAACAGGCTGGAGAAAAGGGAGCTAGAGAAAATTGCTGTCTTCCTGTTCTGAGATCGCACATGTGCGTGGAACTGAGAGGAACAGTCTGCTTCCGGTGGAACGACATGTTTCAGTGCCCAGCACTTTGCGACAAATGTTCAATATAAGGAACATTAGGAAAGTGTTAAATATATATTTGTGTGCGCGCGCGTGTGTTTTCTCCATTCCCGGGGAAAGGCTGGTGATCAAATCACTCAGAAACATTCTCAAACCCTGTCCTCCGTCTCACAAAAACGTGCTGTTTTATGGTCTTTGGAGCCACGACCATGCTTCCTGGGGGCCTGGGTGAATCAGAAGGAAAAGCACATGTCTTACCACCAAGCAAAGACGGGGTTCATCTAATTTGCTGTTGACACGTGTGGCCTCCCTGCCCCCGTCCTGGTGCAGAGGGTCTGAAGGGGGAGGTGCCCGGGCGCCCCGGGAGCTGTCCGCTCTCTTGCGGGAACGCCGGCTTCGGGCTCCACGGCCGTAGAGGTCGGACGGGGACACGGAAGTGGGAGGCTCCTAGGTCGTGCTCACCCGTGCTGGGCGCCTGGTGACAGGTCTGTGTCGGGGCCAGAGCTCGAAGCGTCTGCAGCGGGAGCAGCGAGGAGGGAAAGAGAGGGCGGCGTGTCTGCGTTGCCTTCAACACGGAGGAAACGAGGGGCAGCCTGGTGGCTCTGGGGAGGAGGCATGTGGCCCAGGGGCCTGGGGCCTCAGGCCACACACACAACATCCTTCAGGCACCAGGGCCTCTCGATGGCGCCGACGGGGTCTCTGGGCAGGTGCAGTGGGGGCAGGTGAGCGAGGGAGGGGGGGTAGGGACGCCCCTCCAGGGTGCGAGGCCCTCTGGGAGCCGGCCTTGTTCCTTCTCCTGCCCGGAGCCTCCTGGCCCCGCAACGGCTCACTTCCCACGGGTGCCCTGAGAGGCGCTCCTCGGGCCCCTCCTGATCTGACAGTGGGGCTTGCCACCCCTGACACGCTTCTCTGGGCTTCTCCAGGGTTCTCATTCCCACAGGAGCATCACCAGCAAACCCGGGGTGGGGACGGCTCCAAAGTCCCCCAGCAGTACTTCATCTGGCAGAGATGGTTCCGGACTGCCTGCTCCAGCCCAGCCCTGTGCCCTGTGCTCTGAGCTGAGCACCTGGCACTGACTGTGGCTCACAGGCCTGGTTCTCAGCACACCTGTGGAGGCCCGTCTCCTGCCCTGTGGCAAGTGCGCAGAATCCCGACATGCACCCCAGCGCCCGCACCCCCTCCTCGCAAGCCTGCAAGATGCCGTCCCTGCCCTGGGAGGGCCGCAGTAGCACCCCGGGTGTGAGACTGCTTCTGGGCCCTAATGCCATTCCGGTAAGGTTCCAGCTGACGGCGCTGCCTCTCCTTCGCTGGAGCATTTTGGTGGCCACGTTAGGACAAGAGCTTTCCTGCCGGCTCCTGGCCCTGGGTCTGGAAGGGCAGGTGGCGACCAGCCTCGGCCTGCAGGGGCTCGGCCCCGGTGGGGACACTGGCTGCTCTGCCACTTCCCCTCTGACCTCGAGGTGATCTTGTTGACTTTCCTGGCTTGTGACTCCTCGGTGTCGCTCCCCGCTCACCATCCCAGTCAGGTGCTAGGGAGGGGTCCTGGGGCAGGGAGCACGGTGGGGAGGCAGGTGCAGTGCGCAGACGGAGAGCGTCGGTGGTCCACCCCCAGCGTGGAGTCCCGTTGGAGAAATTAAGTCCCGTGTGGGCTTTGGGGGTGACCTTCACGAGCTTATGAACCAGGGGGGCATCCCTCACTCATCACCCCGGGGCGCCGGAGGGATGGAAGGACATTGCAGCACCCACAGCCCAACGGCGCAGAACAGGAGCGAGGCTTCCCCGCATCAGATGTAGGTGGCTTCCTTCCATGGCGAGTAGGTGCGGCACCGGGAGGGGCGTGGACAGCGGGCGCAGCTGGAGGCCGACGGGCCACATCTGGCACTCAGCGGGCATGGAGGGGGGGGCTCTCCACAGTCGCCCCCAACTGCACAGGTGCGCTTGGGGCACAGGAGAGTGACCACGGGGGGGCGTGTCTCGTCTCTGGGAACCTGTGAGTGCGGACTCACTGGGGAAGGGGTCTTTGCAGACAGAATTCAGGCGAGGATGCCAGGTGAGCCGGCCCCAGGTTCCCGGGGGCTCCTGGTCCTAAGTCCCCTGGGGAGCGTCCGCGTGTGCTGGCAAGACCCCAGAGGGCCACCACGAGCGCCCGGAGCTCCCGACGAGGTCCAGGGAGGCCTGCCCTGGGAACACCACCGGTGATGCGGCTTGAGCCTCAGAAACTCATTCCTCATGGTTCTGGGGGCTGAGCTCCAGGTAAGGGTGTCAGCAAGGTCGGTTTCTCCGGGGGCCTCTCTCGTGCGTGTCCTCACGCGGTCGCCCCTGTGCGGTGTCCGTGTCCTGACCTCTTCTCATGGGGACATCAGTCCTGTTGGCGGAGGGTCCCCCTAGTGACCACATCTGACCCTAGTAACCCCCGGGAAGGCCCGTCCAGAGGCTGTCACAGTGGGGTTCGGGCTTCCATGTGTGAGTTTTGGATGGACACGTCCAGCCCGTGATGGGAGGCCTCTCCCCGGAGAGGAGTGTGTCCCCACGTGACGGATTTGTGGTCCCCGACCTGGGAGAGCCAGACCTCCTGTTGTAAGGCGCCCACTTTCTTTAAGTGCTTACGTGCAGGCGCTCACACGCGTGCATCCATCGGTGTGTGTCATATCGCAGCGTGAGTGTATGTGATACACAGTGAACGTGGCGCACGCGTGTGTATGCCGTAACCACGCGCATGAGGAACTCTGCATCTCCGTGTAAACGTGCTGTCTTGGGCTTGCAAACAGTGGCGGAAGCCCAGGCGTGTTCCTGCTGGAGCAGCTCCTCGCAGTGACCGTCACCAGCAGTCCACAGCCCCGCATGACGCGGCGGCCTCGGACTGTGCGAGCCGTTCCCTCCTTTCCAAGAGTTCACGGTCAAGCAGGAGGGCGTGCGGGCCGTCGGTGCAGAGGCTGCAGTGGGACGGGGGCGCGACGGGGGGGCCCCCCGGGGAAGTGGCCGGCGTGGGGGCGGGAGCAGGGGCAGGGGCGCGGCCTCAGGGGCGGCGCTGAGTCTCCTTCACACAGTGACCATTCCTGGACTTGGGGGACGAGGCAGAGGAGGCCTCAGGGCCGACCCGGAGTCTGCAGCCCCGGCCAGCGACCCCACCGTCTCCGGGTCGGGCGCTGTCTCTGCGACTTCGTGGTGGCCAGACGCAAAGTTCCAGGCGCCCTGGGCACGCGGGTTTCTGCGGCGTGTCCTCCTTTGTTTCTCTTCCCGGTCGTTACAGACGCAAAGCCCCTTCTGGTTTCCGCTCTCTGCGCGCAGGACGGAGAGGCCTGTGGAGGCCGTTAGAGGCGCGCGTCCTGGGCTCGGTCCTGCCTCTGCTGGGTCAGAATTTGCATCTTCACGAGGTCCCAGCGGTGTCCCCAGTGTGTTAGAGTTTGAGAGGCAGGGAACTAGCGAAGCCGAAGCCGTGTCACCCGGGGCGGAGGCCTCGTGATTCCATGTTTGTCATTCCCGAGTTATTTTCTCGGAGCCGCAGTGCGTGCCCTGGATCGCGTCATAAAGCACTCTGAAATCACAACCCCCAGTCCTGGCGCGTCCTTCTCACTGAGCGATTCGCAGGGCCCAGGAATGCCCCCGCTCAGATCTGTCTGCTGTGCCTGGAGCCGAGGAAGCTAGGGACCCGCTGTGCTTAACTGACCCGGAAACGGCTTGGCACTTGATTTTAATTTGCTGCGGGTGGCAGCGGCGTCCTGTTTCTGGAGAGAACACAACGAGCCCGCTCCGCTGAAGGCCGCAGCCGCAGCCGGCGGGCGGGGGCAGAGCCAGCTCCCGGCCTGCGGGGAGGACCCTGTGCCGCCGGGCGGGGCCCTGGGACAGCTGCAGCCAGAGGTCACCTGGGTGTTCCCCGGGATTGACGCGGCAGTCTCTGGTGACCGGGCCGGCCGAGGCGAGGCGGAGGAGCCCTGGGGGTCCCCCTCGGCCCTGCTGCCCTGATCCCCGGCCCCGGTCCTCCCGTCCTTGGCCTTGACACAGTGCCCTCCATGAGCACGTGCTCACATCTCAGGCAGCGTGGGCCCACGCCCCAGTTCCCCGGGGCTCCTCCCAGGGCCCCCGACGCAGCCCAGCAGAGACTCCTGTAGACCAGGATCCTGGCCCGGGTGTCCTGTACAGCCGTGTGTCTGCATCTGGAGTTGTGCAGTGCACGGCCTGCACAGTCATACACGGAAGCCCAGCCCAGGCTCAAGGCAGCTCAAGGCTGTGCAGAACAGCACCAAAGCCAAAATCAATGCAGGTTCCCCAACCTCTTTGGTGCACTAATCATTACTAGAGCTTCGCAAGCAGTTCCTGAGGGCCTGGCCTACCTATGAGCAGTAATGCATATTTACCCGTTTAATCCAAGAGAGATGCTTTATCTCCCTCCTTGTGTAGGTCCGTGCGAGGGCCACAGGGAGGTCACGGAAGCCTGGCCCCACCTCAGCAGTCAGCCTAACCGACATCCCAGTCAGTCACAGCTTCCACCTGCCTCTGACCTCACATCCCAACGGCATCCGGGGTAGACCTGGCCGGGTCGGGCCCTCACGGTTCCGGACCTGTGTGCTTGGTGCCACCCCCGTTCCTGGCTGCTGGGAATGCCTCAGGCTTCCACCGCCCCCCGCCCCCACCTCCCAACCGAGCCAGCCCTGTAGAATCTCCCGAGCGGATGTTTTCTTCCCCAGGAGAGAAGATGCTGGGTTGCCTTGGAGACACAAGACTGTCTCTTCTGAGGAGCGGTGCTCCTCTCTCTGGTTTTCATACTTCAAGCAGCAGAAGTTTCCAGGCACCCGTGACCCAAAGACAATGGTTAAGAAGACTCTGTTAAAAAAAAAAGTAGACCTTGTACTCGGGTCCCCTCCAGCGTGGGAAGAGCCTGGTCCCAGAGCTGCACGGGGGTGTGTTCCGTCCTGGGGTGTCCAGGCCCTCACAGGGCCGACAAGAAAGGCCGGGTCCGGGTTCTGTGTCCCTAAGTTAGCTTTCAGCCAAGCTCCTCCGAATGCCTGTGTGCATCGGGGACGTGCCTCGGCCGGTGCAGGGGGAGGGGAGGGCAGGACCGGTGTCTGACTGTGGGCGGGAGCAGCCCGGCGGGGCAGGAGGTCCTGCTGGCCATGGTCTCTTGGGAGAATGGCCCCTACAGAGGGGTGACCTTCGGGACTTGAACCCACCTCGTACCCAGGGGCCCCCCAGGTCCTCTGAAGTTCTGGGAGAGGGTGACCGTCTGACTCCACAGTCGGCTTTGTCCTGGGGGGGGACCTGCCCTGTCCTCACAGCTCTCCTGGAGGAGGCTGCTGGTTGTCTAGCTGGGGTTCCTGCCCTTTCCCAGGGGGGCCGGGTCTCCCCGGCACCGCGGGGACCCCCCTCCCGTGGGGCAGGCATACTGGCCGTGGACCAGCACGGGGGCCGCAGCACGCGGGGCACAGGCAGGGCCAGGACAGGTCAGGGAGAGGCGTGGGCCGTACACACGTCACTCAGGACAAGCGGCCCGGGGTGGGTGTGCCTCCCCCCACACGTCTCAGGGGCCTGGGCTCCCCCTTCCCTTGGAAGTTGGGCCCCTTGAATCCAGGGGCCCGGGCAGGAGGGAAGAGTGGACTCTCGGTGCTGGAGGAACTCAGGGAGCGCGCAGGCTGCTTCTGAGGAAAGGCCCAAGCGTGGGGAGGGATGGACGGAACTGAAATACAGTCACAGAAGTCAAAGCGTGGCTACTGCTCATGACGGGGGTTCGTGCTGGGTCAGTGAAGACGCTCCCCACCTTCAGTCACAAGCTGACACCCAGGCGGGTGCTGGAGTTTGCATTTGGGGAAACAAATCTACCCAAGGGTCTGGCCCTCTCTCAGCCCCAGAGACTTCAGAGTCCAGTGAAGACGGAGATCCTGTGGCCAAGGGGCCACGTGGTCACGTGCCACAGCTGTGAGGACAGGGAGGAGGTCCCTGAGGGCGGCATGGCCTGGAAGCCCAGGGAAGGGGTAAACCCCGGGGGAGGGGTGTGGCTAGCTAGGGGGAGGGGCGTGGGCGGGCTTCCCCGGGCACCCCGGAGCCCCTCCCTCGGGGCCCAGCACCCTGCTGTCTGCACTGAGTTTGCTCAGTGAGCCCAAATCCGAGATCCTTAAGAGGAGCTGTGGCTTTTAGCCAGTGGGGGTCGAAGACTAGCTGTGAAGCGGATTCTGTGCGAAACGCCTCAATCCCGTCACCTGAACCCCGTGAGAACCTCCAGGTGACCCGTGTCCTTCTCATCTGACCGCCAAGGAGGCAGAGGCTGACTTCTAAACAGACGATGACCTTCCCAGGGCCGCCACGCGGCGGGGAGGCAGCGCGAACTCACACACACACTGTGCTGAAGGCGGAATCCTTCGCAAGACCCCACGATATTGGTCCCTTGTGGCAAAAGTTGTCTCAGCGTCAACACCAGTTTTCAGGACTGTCACCTCTTCTGTATTTCTTGGGTCAGGGCTTTGTTTTTTATATCGAGGAATATTATCCAGGCGTTTGAGCTGCACACGGGACTTGAACATGAAGCCTGGAAACTGGATGTACATATTCAATGTCCCGTTTTCTAGTCTTTCGTGTCACGGAAAGCTTCCTGTGTAGCGGACAGTTTGGCAAACCCATCGCCCCAAGTTGGAAGCCTCACCGTCCGTCCCGACGCCAGGGAAGCCGGGGCGGGGGCGGTGCCTTTCTCCCGCCTCCCCTCTCGACCTCCTGGAAGTGAACGAAGCAGGTGCCACAGGCGAGCAGTGGACAGGAGGGCTCGTGTCCCTGCCCCTCGAGGCTGCCACCCACCCCCAGTCCTGTCCCTGGGATCGCTCTGCGGGGGGTGAGCCTGTGCTCTCTTGATGATGCCGACTTTTCTATCAAACACAACTGAAATGGTCACCACATCATTCCTGCGACACTTGGAATAAAGGACGTTGTCTCAGGTGCTCTGTCGGGACCCCAACTCTCGAGTTCTGTGGCTCCCGGAAGCCTAGCTCGCTCCCAGCCAAAGCAAACCTCCTGTCGCCCAGGCTCCTGACGGGTGACAGTGTGGCGACGGTCCGGAAGGACTGCTAATTGTCCTCTGCCGCCCTCCTCTTTCTCCTTCTCCTTGGACGTCACAGCTCTTAGAGGATCTGAAGGCGTCTCTGTTTTCTGAGCATTTCTTACAGCCGCTGCACTGTCTCAGCCTCTAATCACACCCGTGTGCAGGGCTCCGAACTCCCCAAGTGCTGTCAGCCCCGAGTCATCCTAAAGATTTCCCTTCCCCGGGGTCCCCTCCCGCATCTGATGTGTGCGGCCACATGTCAGCCCGTGCTTCTCCCAGACAGATCTCAGAACACCTCTGGCTGAATGAGTTTGTTCCCAGTCGTGACAGATGAGGGGTATTTGCACTAGGTGGTCCCTTGACGCCAAGGCATCCATTTACCGCATGACAGTGTCAGCCAGGAGGGGCCAGCAGGGGGAGAGGACCACATCTGGGGACAGCTTTCCCAGCACCTGAATATGCTGGCCTGCCTTTCCTGCCCATCGGGAGACCCAAATCCAAACAGCAGGCAGGGCTTCCGGAGGAGCTGCCGTTATCCACGGAGACGGTTTCTGATTGCTGGGGTGGCTGTCCCCACGGCAGAGAGGGACGCGCACAAAGACACTCAGATTGCAGGTGTTCAGCCCGGGCCACGTGGGGCGTGGCCAGGGCTTCCAGAACCCGAGCCTGGGGTTTCTCCAGCGCCAGTGCTCACAGCATGAGGCAGTCCCTGAACTGTGTGCCAAGGCCGAGTGTGCCACGCCTCTCTGAGCAAAACTCTGGGGAGTCAGGAGGGAGCCCTGCCACATCCCCACGCCCTCTTCCGCGGCGGCCACATGCAGGCAGGCACAGAAGCCTCTGGAAGCCGTTAGACCCCGACTCGACATTCAGGACCCCGGGCCAACTCAGTGTCTATGTCACGTGCGGCAGATGCGCGGATCGCCCACCGTCCTCGCTCTGGCTGCCTCCCCCACCGGAACGTGGCGATTCAGGAGGTGCCCAGCGCACCTCCTGCCTGTGGGTGACCAGCAAGTCCTGTCTGCCCGATGCCCCCTGGCCCCGGGGTGGCATCCCTTCCTTCTCTCTCTTTCTGCCTCTGCCCCTTCCTCTCCGCTCTTGGTGGGGAGTGGCGTCCCCAGCAAGGGATTCATTAGAAATTCACTGGGATTTACAGTAGGCGAACAAGTGACATTCTTCTTGGGAAAGTTACAAGGCCTCTTAAATACCTGAGCTGAAGACAGAGGGACAGACAGACAGTCAGCAGGCCTGCTCCCCCTGCAGCTCTCCCCAGCACACCCTCCCCTGCACACCCTGCCCTGCACACCCTGCCCTGCACACCTTCCCCTGCACACCCTCCCCCTGCACACCCTCCCCCGGCACACCCAGACCTGCACACCCTCTCCCTGCATACCCTCCCCCTGCACACCTCCTTACACACCCTCCCTGCACACCCTCCCCCTGCACACAACTGGAGTGCGCACTCAGGATGTCCCATATCGGCTGCTAGGTCTGAAGTCTCATGGATTCCACGAGGTTCTCTGTCCACCAGAGACCACACCCCTGCGCCACACAGACCCCGGCCCCAGGCGTGACTGAGGCGAGCCTGGCAGGATGTTGACGGGGGAGGAGGCGGGGAGGGCACAGGCAGGCTGCACCCAAACCAGAAATATGCAGATGCCAGACCTGCCGACTCCCCCGCCCCTGCTCACAACGTGCCCTGCATTATTCTCATCATGAACTTCCCTTGGAAAGAAGAGGAATATAAATCACGGAGCCTGTCACCCTCTTACTCCAGGCTCGTGGTGTGAGGGTTTTGCAGACACCGTGACCTACTTCATCGAGCCTCCTGTCCCGTGGCCTGTGTGGGGCTCGGCAGGAGGCAGAGTCTGGGCGCTCTGTGTGAGGGAGGGTTTTCCTTGGTGCAACACACGTGGTCCTGAAAATCACCACAATATGCAAAACTGTGCAGTAAATTCCCAGATATGTGGGAATGGAGACAGGACGCCCGGGAGTCGGACAGGTGGACGTGCGGGAGCAGAGAGGGGACACTTGGGAGTCTGATCGGTGGCT
Organism: Helogale parvula; assembly: GCA_004023845.1. NCBI lineage: Eukaryota > Metazoa > Chordata > Mammalia > Carnivora > Herpestidae > Helogale > Helogale parvula. The sequence goes on from PJEM01005254.1 coordinate 34,212, forward strand.
CCCTGGACAGCAGGAACCTAACAAAAATGGCTGCGGCAGGACCTCCCACCTGTACACCCGCCTCTTCCCGCCCCAAATACTTCACCCTGGACAAGCCTGCGGCGCGCTGCGGGACGGGCTGTCGGAGGGCTGCACCTGCGCTCCTTGGCGGACGAGGAGAGGACAAATCTGTGACACTGAGCACGGGGTGGCTCCTGGCCCCAGGATCAGGTGTGCATCGAGTGTTGGCAAGCCTGTGAGGACCGGGAACCCTCAGGCGCTCCTGGAGGGCGTGTGAGATGGTGCAGACACTGAGGGAAACAGTCTGTCAGTTCCGTAAAAAGTCAGACGCAACCTACCACGGACATGAGCTGACGTTCCACTCCTAGGGTTCTTCCAAGGGATAAATGAATGTCATGCGCATCAATATCCATAGTAACTTTATCTGGAATAGCCCAAACCTGGAACAGCCCAGATACCAATCAGCGCACGCACACTCACATGTGCGCAGCCAGACACAGAGACTGTGGGCAAAATGAGAAGGTGAGATCTGCCAGCACAGGCGACACGGTCATGTCTGTAGATAATTATGCCGAGTGGAGGCATCCAGACGGAAAGATCCCATTTATATAAAACTTAGAAGATGCAAATTCACCAAACCGACATGGCTGATGGGGGCTGGGGCGGGGTGGAAGGGACGAGGGCAGAGAAGCGTTGGAGGGTTGCGGACGGTTGTGTGTGCGGCTGTGCAGCTTTGCAAGTGTCTAGTATGTAGAGCCTCATCAAACTGTAAGGATGTGTGGCTCACTCCGTGTCGATCATTCCTTGATAAGGCGGTTGAAATTTTTCCGGAAGGGGAGACTGCCGCTGGCAGCACCAACGTGTGGGGCCAGTGCCTGAGCACGGTGACACCCCTGCCATTAAAGACTTCTGCTCTGTTGTAATAGTCAGCGTCTTGGAGAGGAAAGGGCCCGTGTTCTCAGGCACTTCTAGCAGGAGTGCTGAGTGGCCCTCGTTCTCGTGGGCGTGCTGCGGCAAAGTGGGTCCAGACCTCACAAATGTTCACACTCTTGGACCAGCAGGACGCCTGCCAGCATTTCACTCCCCCGAGACAGCAGGCGGGTACACGCGCGTGTGTTTTCAGAAGTATCCAAAGATTTCAAAATGGCGAAGAGGAGAAAGCGATCGGAACTCTACGCTCCAGGACTAGTTGTAGTCACGTAGATGACGGGCCTTGCATTCACTGTCCCTCTTTCTCAACGTTCTCTCTGTCTGTCTCTCTGTCTCTCTCGTACACACACAAAGATTTCTGAGAGCAAAGGAGCACAAACCGGATGATTTCTTGCATGTTAGTGAGCGAGACGATCACGTGTGATGCGCCTTGCCAACATGGCCGTGTCAGGAACAGAAGAATCAACCTGTTCTTTTCATGATTTCATTGTGGGTATGACCCCAGGTGACTTAATGTGACATCAGTGGATGGGTATTTCTATCTTTCCTTTTGTTTTAAAATTTTCCAATAACATAATGCATATATTTCCCCACACTTGTGAGTGTCTATCTGTAGAATAGTGAATCCTGAGGTGTGGCATCTCCGAGTTCAAGTAGATATTCATTTAAAGAAGTAGGGGCTCCTGGGTGGCTCAGTCGGTTAATCATCAGACACTGGCTCAGGTCATGAGCTCATAGCTCGTGGGTTCAAGCCCCTCATTGGATTCTGTGCTGACTCAAAGCCGGGAGCCTGCTTAGAATTCTGTGTCTCCCTCTCTCTCTGCCCCTCCCCCTAAAAACAAATAAACATTTCTTTAAAAAAAATTAAAGAATTGGTAGGTATTTGGTCTCCAGAAGCGATATGTCCGTGTGCTTTTATGCCACCCACTTCCCCACGTTCTGCTCAATAGCGGACAGTATCAGTGTGTTACCTCCAACAGGTGGAAATGTATTCAATCATTTCTTCAAGTTTTAGTTTGGTGACATTTCTGACCTGCAAACTGCCTGTTTCTGCCTGCAACGCACACAATTTTGTCTGCCCAGGGCGCGGGCAGGAGGGAGCGTGAGGAGAAAGCACCCCCGCCGGCTACTCTGTGAAATCCTGGGGAAGCAGGGATCTGCTGTGCCGCCTCCGTAGCCTGAGGAGCTGCAGGGGAGCGGATTGGGCCGCCCCCCGGCAGACCCCCGACCCAGAGGGCTCATATAACCCCAAGTTACATGAAGTCCCTGACTGCCCTCGGACTTTCCGCCCGTCAGGGTGAGGGGTGGCTTTCTCTTACTTTGTGATCATGAGTTGCAGGAAATTTGGCCTTTAAATATGTTTTTTCTGCCGTGTGGATTGACTGTGATTGTAGCAGAGGAGAATTAAATCCAAATCACAGTGCCGTCAGACACTAGTAGAGCTCAGAATGGAGAACAGGCTGTGGATGTTGTGAGGACTCCTGAATCTAGCCATGCCTGAAGGAGGATCACTCATCTTTACAGGTTTGTTAATTTTTTTTTAATGTTTATTTATGTTTGAGAGAGAGACCCAGAACGTGAGCAGAGGAGGGTCAGAGAGAGGGAGACACAGAATCAGAAGCAAGCTCCAGCCTCCGAGCTGTCAGCACAGAGCCCGATGCAGGGCTCGAACCCACAAACCGTGAGATCATGACCTGAGCCGAAGTCGGCCGCTTAACTGACTGAGCCACCCAGGCGCCCCTCAATTTTACAGATTTGTAAACCAATATATTTCTTCCTGCTTGAGCAGTAGAACTTGGATTTATATCCACTGCCTGGTAGTAAATGTTCTTTTATCACTTTTTAAAAGCTTCGTGTTAGTTTCTTAAAAAAAAAAACTTGTGTATTTATCTGTTTTGAGAGAGAGATGGAGAGAGAGCAAGTGAGAGTGGGGGGCAGAGACAGAGAATCCTAAGTAGGTTCCGCACTGTCAGCGCAGAGCTGGGTTCAGGGCTCGAACTCACAGACCGTGAGATCAGGACCTGAGCCTAAATGAAGAGTCAGACACTTAACTGACTGACCGCCCAGACATCCCTGCCTGTTGTCCTCTTCTGTTGGAGGAAATCAGCCCACTGTTTCCAAAGCCTTATTTATTAAAAATTACCTGAGCAGTAGAACACTTCAGGCTTTTTTAGGTGTCACTGGGCCAGTTATTTTAACTTTTACCAAGCGTCTGCTCCTAATATATGACAGATTTAATTAGTGTAAGAAAAAGAAGTCAAAATAAAGAGTCCTCCTAAAGACCTAGCTAGTAATACTGGGAGCCAGTGTGTCCAGAGTTTAATAACCTTAACCGTTTTTGAAATTGAATAGATACTCAAATTAGACTGAGCAGCAAAACTGTGTCTGTGAGTGAGCAACCCTGGAGTCCCCGACCTCCACTTCTAACCAGGTCACACCTGGGGCCAGTTGGTGGCCGTGCCAGCCAAAAAGAGCATATGCAAACTGAGTTAGGTGGTTAGTCAGCCCTAAGATGCCTACGACGTTCCCGGCTCTCCTGGGCTGGTCGGCAGCCAGAGGAGAGAGCCAAGCGTGCCTGAGGCGGGGGGCGGGCAGCCAGGGCGCACCGGTGGGCCAGCAGCTCTGTTCCCACCAGCTGTGGCCGCCATGTGGCCATCTGTGTGCGTGCCAGGCCGGATGCTGCCGCCTGACTTGCCTGACTTGAAGGACACATCCTTGCAGAGGCACCTGAGACTCCTTCCGCACCAAGCTTCTGTGTGACAGCAGTGTGTGCGTGCGCGCGCGCACACACACACACACACACACACGAGCTGCACATATAAGCATGCACATACATAAGCGTGCACACATGCACACACAAACGTGTGTGTGCTCACAAGCATACACACGCACACACATAAGGGTGTGTGTGCACATGGGTACAACACACGAGCACGCATGTCCACACACACACATGCACACACAGAAACACGCACGCCTGTACACACACAAGCACACGTGTGCACGCACGCACACAAGCATACACTCCACATCCCAGGCTCCAGATGTCCGGCCCCCTGTGCCCACGGGAGAGAAAGGCTTCGGCCAGGTGTCCTCGGAAGGCGGCACTCCAGTGCGGCGGGGGCTGAGCCAGGCTGTTTTGTAACTGTCACCTTGACTTACGGGGTGAGTGACGGGGCCAATGCCGGCTGTGGCGGCCACCCCCCTCCCCTTCCCGGCCTGGGAGGGAGCCGGTCTGACCTCGTCTGAAACAGCCTGACAAAGGGTAGCATTTCTTTTGGAAGAGAGTTGGAGACGCTCCGCAGCTGGCATCATTAGCAACCCGGGCAGAGCCTGGCTGTCTCCACCACGTCTCCCAGGTCCACGTCCGGTGACAGTGCGGCAGGGGACCCGCTTGCCCAGGTGCCCGGTGGGAGAGAAGTGCGGGAACGTGCCACGAGAAGGGTCCAGCAGGAGCGTGGAGGGCGGGCCAGACGAACGGGGAGCGTCTCCTCCGAAGCGCGTCTCATGGAGCCCTTGACGGCCCTGCGTCTGCCTCGGGTCTTCTCCCAGGAGGGTCCCCTCGCACCTGCCTGCTGGCGGGCCAGGCGCCCCGGTCAGCGACGTCCGAGGCGTCACGGGCTGCGTCCTAGGTCAGTGGCTCTGAATGTTTCCAGTCCCAGGTCCACCTCCAGTGACAGTGTGGCAGGGAACACGCTTGCCCAGGTGCCCAGGACTGGAAACATTTCCTGCAAGTGCAGTGGGGAGGGGCTGACGCGGACCTGAGTCCCTCACCGCCCCCATCTCTGAAGGGAGGTCTTGTGCCACCACCGTGCGGGCCGCGTCACCTCAACACAGAGACACTGGCTGCGTGCGGTCCTTCTGCGCCGCCCACGCCGTCCGCGTTCGCTGAGGCCCCGCGGCGGCCGGGCGGGAGAGGACGGCGAGCTAGTGGCCAGCGGTGACTCTGCCTGACAGGAGACTGGGCCTCATCCCAACGAAGCAAGCATTTCAGCATGGAGGGCTGGGCGGAGCCAACGTTCCGCGGGTTCTTGGAGGACGCCGCGCGCACCCCGACCGCATTGCTCAGCTGCAGCCCAGCAGGAGGCCCCGCCCCCACCCGTGGGTGGAGGCCGCAGACGCCCACGCATCAGTCCCCGCCCCCACCCGTGGGATGGAGGCCGCAGACGCCCACGCATCAGTCCCCACCCCCCACCCGTGGGGTGGAGGCCGCAGACGCCCACGCATCTCGCTGGCGTGGCTCCCTGAGCCCCAGCTCTGAGCTCTTCAAATTAATCACCTTTTTTTAATGGTCAGAAGACTTGGTTCTGGTTCACAAAGGTCAAGTCTGGGGAAGAGCAGCCGCCCGAATAGAGTGAATTACGACAGACTCCTCCCTCCGGACAGTGAGAGACAGCATCTGGGGCACAGGGCCCGGCCTCACGGCCCAGGCTCCCTCTCCAGTCACGGCGTGTGCGGAGGGCTCTGCTGGGGACCGCTGGTGCAGTGCCCCGCCTGGAGCTCAGGACAGACACCCCGGGGCACGGGAGGGGCTGGGAGGGCTTCCCGCGGATGTACTGCACGGAGCCCCAGGACCGCACGGAGCCCCAGGACCGCACGGGGCCCCAGGACCGCAGGGAGCCCCAGGACCGCAGGGAGCCCCAGGACCCCAAGTCCTGCCCTTCAGCCCCACGCGCCAGCCCCGAATCCTCCCAATGAGCCCCATTCATCCATTCATTCATTCGCTCATCCATGCTTCGCAGCTCAGGTGAGCCGAGCGTCCGTGGCTGCTCCGGTCTTCCCTGGCCCGTCAGCCGGCTGACTTGGAAGAGCTCCTCACCCGGCCCCGAGACCGGTCAGAAACTCTCTGGCCCTCCCCCGCCTCTAAACGGATATCAGAGTGGTGGCTTCTCGCAGGGTTATGGGGGAGATTAAATGACACAAATATGGGGAAACGCTCAGAAAGTACTTAGTGGGCAAACAGCCACTTTCCTTTCCTTCAGCTCACGTGTGGTGGTTCTTGCTCTTGAAGTTTCCAGGAGCCAGTAGAGAGGGCTCGGCAAGCCCCGGGCTGCCCGTCCTCGGCAGCGGGAGACAAACGGAGAAGACCCACCAGCAAGAGACCAGCCAGGCACTGACAGCACTGAGATAGTAGGGTTCCAGAACTCTCTGCAAGCCAGAAAAAAGCATGTTTTTCCAGGAGGGTGCGGGATGAAATGTGATGCAGACGAGGCACCAGAGGACCGAGGCTCCAGGGCCAGGCCTTTAGATTCAGCTGGATGAGGTCGTCAGGTTTTCTTTCTTTTTTTTTTTTTTTAACATTTATTTATTTTTGAGAGACAGAGAGATAGAACATGAGCAGGGGAGGGGCAGAGAGAGAGGGAGACACAGAATCTGAAGCAGCTCCAGGCTCCGAGCTCTCAGCACAGAGCCCGATGTGGGGCTCGAACCCACGAACCATGAGATCATGACCTGAGTCGAAGTTGGACGCGTAATTGACTGAGCCGTCCAGGCGCCCGTGGAAGATATCTTCAGTGACCTACCGAGGGCACCGGGACATGCTGGGGTCTGCGGCATAGACCGCACTGTGGGTCAACGGGGCGCCCCGCACACCCCAGAGCGCCAGCCAGACGTGTTCACAAAAGGTCCATCTATTGATTAAACATCGGGAGACTGTTCTATTGTTTAAAAGTTACACCTTCACTGTTACTTTACCTGTTTGTAGTGCTGATCTAGAAAAATTAAAAACAAGAAGTAATGCTCACAAACTCTCATAAGGAAATTTAGAGCCTGCAAACACTCTGTCAGATTTTTTTCAAATGCTTGAAGATTTTCCGTAATCTGATTTTTATCCTTCATTTTGTTAATGTGATGATCGTGTTGATTGATTTGTGGGTCCCGGAAGTAAATCCCATCAATTGTGGTGCATGAGCCTTTTAATGTGCTGCTGAATTTGGTTTGCTGGTATTCTGTTGAGGAGTTTTGTACTTATGTTCATCAGGGATGGTGGCCTCTGATTTTCTTTTTCTTCTTTTTTAAAAATGTTTATTTATTTTGAGAGGGAGAGAGACAGAGAGAGAGAGCAGGGAAGGGGCAGAGAGAGGAAGAAAGAGCATCCCAAGCAGTCTCTGCATTGTATGAGCAGAGCCCGGTGTGGAGCTCAAACTCATGAACCTTGAGATCATGACTTGACCCGAAATCAAGCTCAACAGACTGAAGCACCCGGGGCCCCAAACCTGCGATTCTCTCTTCTGGCAGGGATCTTGCCTGGTTTTGGTATCAGGGTGATGCTGGCCTTGTACTATGAGTTTGAGAGTGGTCCTTCCTCTTCTATTGTTTGGAAGAGCTTGAGAAGGATTGGTGTTAATTCTTCTTTGACTGTTCGACAGACGTGTCTGTCTGAAGACATTACTTGGACTGTTTCAGAAACCATGATGCGCAACGCACCTGCCGCGTTCTGTTCTCCAACAGCATTTGCAGCTGTCGGACATGGCTCCATGGCGAACCTGCTGTGTCCAGCGGCCATCTGAAAGTATCTCATAGGTCCTGCCTGGAGGGACAAAAAGGTTGATGTGGCATTAGATAGAAGTCGCTGAGTAGAAGAACCATCTTTAGGGACCAACTGAAGCTGGAAAACAGAAAGCACAATGTCCAGAATAGTATTTAGGAGGACGTGTTTCGCTTTGGCTGTGATACAGAAATCTCTTCACCCCAGTGCGGGGGGCAAGGCGGGAAGCTCCCCTGTGTCTCTGGACCCCTTCGTAAGCACCTCTCTGACTCCTGGAAACCTCTTCCCGAGAAAGTCACTTTCCCAGGAGGCTCTGCTCTTTAACATCCCAATTCTAAGGGATGAATTAAAATTATTTGGATTAGTGGAGCAGATAGGGAAGGTTTTGGCCAAGGAATGGATTCCTGCCTGGATTCTTGGAACAAGTCCCAACAGGCGAGCTCCCGCTGTTCCGGTCCACATTCCCAGATCGGAGTGGGCATCTTCTCCCTCACGAAGGCTGCGGAATTCGGGGTGGGAAATGCACGATTTAGATTGGCGTTTGCATCAAGACCGAAACCACAAACGGTCCTTAACTTAAGCTGTTGGAGACGAGAAAACCCAACCCTGGGGGTAAATGCTGGGCACGAGGTGCAGGCTTGGGCCCGACAGCAGGATGCCGAGCAGTAGAGAGCACCGAACTGTGGGCTAGGGGTGTGTCCACAGCCACCCGGTTCTGCATCGTGGAGGGCGAACCTCTGAACTCCTGGGGTCCTTTCCTCGTCTGCAGAATGAGGCAAATCATGGCTTCTGAGATCTGTCTCACGGAGCAGCTGTGAGGCCCATTGGGACCATCACACGGAGGGGACACTGGGGTGTCTTCCCAGGAACGGTCCTGATGGGGCCCACCACGGACAAGGCCCCTCCCTGCGCCGGCTAAACACCCATTTTTTTTTGCCTCCTCACCCGTCCAGACACAGAGGCGTCAGAGAGAAGGGGAAATGGGGTGCAGCGGAGACAGGCGTGGCCGTTGAGGAGCGGGCGGCCCGGTCTTTGGGGAAGCCCTCTCTGGCACCTGTCCCAGGCCGTGGGACTGCGGGGCCCGGCACCCGGCGTGGAAGGGCTCTGGGGCTCAGGGCCTCCTCCCCCGGGCCTGCCCGCCTTCACGAGAGAACGCGTCCGAGCGCGGGCGTCAGAGCAGAGCCCCCACCTCGGACGGGACTTCCCTTGTGTCAACGCCCCGGTCCGAGGCCGCCAGCGCCCGCATTCCCTGCGTTCACAGACTGCTCACCCGGCTGAGACAGCCGAGCCGGATGTGTCCCCTCCCACGCTGTTTAATTTAAGAACCGGGCGATCCGCGTGGGGGTGACAAATGGCAGTGGCTTTACTGCTGTCGCTGTTCTGAGGTCAGGACGTGCTTGGAGCCAGGAGCCCGCGGATGAAGCACAGCATTAAAAATAATAAAGATTAAAAATATGTGGCCTCCCGAGTCAGCAGAGCAGAGCTAACAACCCGGTTCAGCGGAGCTGCGTGTGGGATGAGCCTGAGTCGGGGAGGCGGGGGCGGAGCGCCGTGATCCATCTTCCCCGGGCGCCCCCTGCAGAGCCCGGGCTGGCGGGCAGGCGCAGCCAGCGGGAGAGGGCGCGGCGGAGGGCGTGTGCGTGCGTGTGCGTGCGTGTGCGTGCGTGTGCGTGTATGTGTGCTCGCGCGTGCACGTGTGTGAGTGTGTGCATGTGTGTGAGCCTGTATGTGCATGTGCAGGTGTGCGTGTGCAAGAAGGAGGGAGGGAGGGGCGCGGGGGGAGGGCTGGGGGAGGAGAGCCGGGTGGGCCACCGCCGGCTCTGATGTGGAAGGAAGGCGTCCGCTTCCGTCCTGTGTGGCCCGACAGGCAGGCTGCGCCTTCCCGGTGCGTTTACCTTTGATAATTGTGTTTTGCTGCAAATCAAGATTCTGCAACATAGTGTGGTTTTCTCATGTCTGCAGCCTTAGCTTATCTGTCCCCACCATTTGTCTCTCTCTGTCTTCCGTTTTCTCTCTCTGCTTCTCTGTATCTCTCTGCCTCTCTTCTCTCTTCTCTCCCTGTCTCTCTGCCTTTCTGTGTTTCTGCTTCTCTGTCTCTCTCTGTCTCTCTCTCTGCCTCCTCGTCTCTCCTTCTCCTCCTCCATCTCTAGTTCACGGATCAGACCCAGCAGGCTTACTCCTCTTTGGCTCCTGCTATAAATAATTCTTCAGGTAACAACTTGATTCTTTAGGAGTAGCAATGCATATTATGCACCTGTTAGCTGTCACTCCACGTGCTGGGTGCCCTGGGCTAAACCTGGGGTCCCAGGAGCCCCTGGTCCAACAGGCCGGGGAGGAGCTGGGATGGGGCTGGAGCGGAAAGTGCACAGGAGTGAGTGACATACAGTCTAAATAAAAGAATGTATGGGGAGCTACGGTCGAGAGGTGCAGGGGGAGGAGGCTGTGCAGCCGGCGGGAGGGCCGGAGCGAGCAGGGCACGAGGCACAGGCTGCAGGGCTCCCACGTTCCTCGCAGGCACTTTTAAGCCCAGGCCAAGCTCCCACAGCCCTGCTCAGGGTTGTCCGGCCCAGCACAGGGGACCTCAGTTTCCCAGGCAGGGCTGGGGCCAGGCCGGGGAGGGCAGGGACGCAGACCAAGCTTGGAGTCACAGGGGCACTGAGCCAGGAGTCAGGAACGAGCGCCAGGCCATGTGGGGAGAGGGCCAGGGTCGCTGGGGGCAGAGGATGGCCTCAGGATGACAGGCTTCGAGCCAGTGCCTTTCCCGTGGGCAGCTGGGAAGGGGTAAGCGCGCGCCAGCCCCTCCAGGAAGAAAAGTTGCGGCTCTGCATGTGTGGGTGCAGGCCTCTTCCTGGGCCGGCCCGAGGGCCCGACCGCCCCAGGGATCAGGCAGGAGCAGCTCTGACAGGGCCGCGCCCAGGCCTCCCCTTCCCTGCAGCCTGGGAGCCTGGAACCCCCGCTCGGGCCGAGCGCCCATCTGAAGGAAGCGCCCGCCCAGCGCCAGGTGCCAGACTCACCACCTGCAATTTGCACACGGGGAGGCGAGATGCTTCAGACACCGGGTGCCCGGGTATGAGAGCGGCAGGGGCCAGCGAGCCTCCCTCCCGCCTCCCACAACCCCTCCGAATCCAGGCCAGAGCAGGGCGGATTTTCCATCAAGGTGACTTTGTTTTAAAATAGAAAAAGGCACTGATTTTTTTAAAGGCTGGACAGAGGACTGAAGAAGCCAGAAGACAAACCGGAGCCTCAGCCCACTGGGCTTCGCAGAGAGAGGGCAGCGGCACCTCTGGGTCAGCACGTTCAGACTCTGATGTGATGGCCACGACCCGGGGGAAATGCAGGTTCCCGTGTGGTTGGGCCTGGTGACCCCTGGACTCTGCGTCCCTACCACGCTTCTCAGTGACGGGCACAGGATGCTTGCTCTAATCCGTACCGCAGCCTGCGGACCCCAACATCTGGTGAGGCCAGTGAGGGCAGTGCCGTGTGGTCACGGGAGCACTGTGTCCCCGAGCCACTGCCCTGGCCGGTGGCAGATCAGGCTCTCAGCGTTCTTCTGCAAAGAGGCCCGGCTGTGGCAGCCCCTGCAGCTCGTGGGGCCCCCTGGACCCCCGCCCTGGTCCCCTGGGGGTGCCTCTACCCCGGCTGCAGCAGGGGGCTGTCAGAGGGAGCCCGGCCTCCCGAGAAGGCGGGCCCCTGGACGCGGCTTCTCTCCTAAGCAAACCTTCTAGAGGCAGCGATTCTGTCTCACCCACAAAAGTCCACATCTCAATAGTGCTTCCCAAGGGCCCTTGGGTGGTGCCATGACCTCACGGGCACGAGGACGCTGCCGGGCCCTGTCCTTCCACCCGACGCAGGACTTCCAATAATTTCTGAAATAACCGTCAGCGAGATTCTCTCCCAAGTCGTCTGGATAACCGAGAACTCGGTTCGCCCTGGAGAATCCCACGGGCAGCGAATCTCATCACGGCAGGAAATGTGCTGCTGCATTCCATTTCCTCTCTGAAATATCTCCGTCCTGGGATTCTGCGAGGGAGGACGGAGGGAAACACGAGCTCCCGGCCAAGTGCCTCGTCTTCTAAAACATGAGAACGGGAAAGCGTGACGTCTTCTGACCCGAGCACTGTGGCCCTCAAACCCCGGCCCGGAGACGGTGGAGCCCGAGAGCCTGGTCCTCCTGCAGACGCGGGAGCCCCGAAAGCGGCCGCTCCCTGGCAGGTGCGTGTGGACGGCAGGCAGGCCTTGCTCCAGGGGAGCAGGGCGGCCGGGGCTGTGACAGGTGTCCCTGTCATGCCTCGCCGGGGCGTCCCCGCCAGAGACGGCGGTCACTCCTGTTTCCTGCATTAACTTTAGGAGACTGGACGGCGCCACTGACATTCCCAAGAGCCCATTCCTGGGCCACGAGGGTGTCATTGCCTCCCGTCTGCCGAATGGGACAGCCCATCCTATGTGGGGATGCAGGACACTCTTGGGGTGTCATCCCATTTCTGTGCCCTCCTGGAGACCAGGGGCTCTGCTGATGGCATGTGTGGAGTGTGTGCCCACCAGGTAGGCTCTGGCGTCGGCGGCCTAGGCACAACCCCGTCCATGGAGGGCCCCCCAGCGAGCCCAGAGTGTGGACCCTCACGGCCCCTGCTCATCTGACAGATGCCTGCAGATGGGAGGGGAACTAACTCGGCCCAGAAAACCGGGACCTGCGAGTCCCGACAACAGTGTCTGTCCCTTGAGGGTCTGGGACACGGGACACACACCCTCGGAGGCTGGCGTCCAAGGCTCGGCCCCGGGTGCAGCCACACGCCGCAGAGCCCGCTGGGTGGAAGGTGAGGCTCCTCGCACAGCGATCAGGGGGCACAGCGCGGCTCCGGAGGCTGGGGAGGCGGCTGCCGCTCCAGAGGCCTCCTGAGCAGTGACCCAGGTGGAGAGAGTGAGTTACAATTAAAGTCTCCGAACAGTCAGAGACGAGCAGGTGCCTGTCCCGGGGGGATGCCGACGGCACCCGATGGCCAAGGCTGCAGATCCCAGGGGCACAGGACTCATGGGCAGGGGAGGAGTGGTGCCGGGGGGGCCCCTGCCCGGCCTGACCTGCAGACCCCCCCAGGGCTGTTCACCCCCTTTCTACACCCTGACCTGACCTACTTTCTCCTCGTGGGCTCATGCCTGGGTTTCTCAGAACTGGGGCTGTTCATTCAGGGTCAGACCCTCTGGGCCCCCAAGTCCAGGGAGAGGACAAGCATGTGTACGCGTATGGCCAGTGGGCTTGGATTTTAGTCCGCTCCCATTGCTCTGTGCCTCAGTGTCCCAACCTGTAGATGGGGGTGACATGACTGCTCACTACTTCGTGTGTTGTTGAGACGGAAGGAGATGACAAGGGTCAATGGAAAATTCCGGCCATTCTGCTTCGGTGTGCTTCCTTAGGAGAGCGCTGCATGCAGACCAGCAGCGCCGTGACAACCGTTGGGTCTCGGAGGATGGCTTGGCCTGGGTGCGCTCAGCGCCGACAGAGGTCCTGCAACGCCAGAGTTAAGGGCCGCTGGGAACACTGGGGTGCAACATCTTCATTTTACAGATGAGGAGACAGAGGCCAGCGGGAGAGGAGACTTGCCGGGGTCACAGCCGGGCCCTGTCCGGGATCTGCTTCCCTCCGCGGCCTCTGTTCCGTGTGAGCGAACGTGGCCACCTGCCTTCCCGGCCCCTCCCGGGCGGCCGCCTTTGTGGAGGACGAGACCCTGTCATTAATAGCAATGACTATTTTTAAACAAACAAATGGCTGTCGGCACTATATTCAGCACGGAATCCAGGGAAGATAAAGTGCCTGAGGACTGGAAGGGGCCGCTCACGGGGAGGTAAACTGCCTCAAAATAGATGTGAGCGCCGAGCGCGCGTGGTCAGCAACAGAGCGGAAGGTTTATCTTTTCAGGCCACAAAACCACAGCCTCTTCACCCTCGGGTGGGAGGGGCCCGCGATGAATAATCACCTCCAATTATGTGGGTAATTCTGCTTGTGTCCCCATTCGGCTCAGATGAAAGTTATCTTGAATGTGACCGGCTCCTGTGTCTGGAGAACGCTAATTTTGCAGGACCGAGGGCTGGTGGGCAGGAGCAGGATAATGAAGACAATATCTTGAGGCAGGAGAGACAGTGCTCCAGGAGACAAATAGAAACCAACGCAGGGCACGGCCTATTTCGATGGTGGTGCAGAAGAGGCCGGCGGGGAGGGCCGGGAGGGGCCCGAGGAGGGGAGGGAATCGGGCCAGCAGGGCCCAGGGCAGCTCCTGGCGCAATGCACTGAGCTCGCACCATGCATGGAGGGCTCGACCTAACTTGGGGAGGCCCTGGATCGGGGAGACCCTGGAGAAAGGGTTGATAGAAGGGTCCGGGGCCGCAGACAGAGGCTACCGCAGAGCAGAAGGCGTCGCTGCAGGATGCCGCGTGCCTGGGGCTCACGGGGGGGAGATGTAGCTAGGCATGGACATTCAGTCTGAATACATCGAAACAAGACCTCAGAGTTGCCAGGCCGGGAATTCTGGGACAAACAGAAAGCCTGTGCTTCATTGTTTCACTGGGACCCCGCCTGCCCGACGTGAAGTCTGGGCTCCCGACGACGGGCTGAAGGATTGCTGGGTAGATGCTGCAGAGCAAGGCCAGGACAGCGCAGCTTCCACTGACCTAGAATGTGCAGAGCAGTTTCGCTCCAGGGCCCCCGAGGCTCCGGAGCACACACCGCCGTCCCCCGGGCACGTGGCCACGGAAGATTCCCTGCTGCCCACACACACCAGGCTGCGCCAGCACCCACTGCAGGCCGCCGCGGGCCGGTCCCCTCCCGCGGTGTGGCCAGCGCGTAGCCTCGGGGAAGGGCCGTCTGTGATGGGCGCCCGCGGCAGCGGGAACTCGCTGGTGGAACCACTGAGTCTGGTCCCAGGCCCCTCGTGGACGTGAGGGACACACGACCGATGTGACGACACAGGCCCGTGTGCCCCCAAGAGCGAATGAAGTGCGGCCAGGGGGCAGACCCTCCATGGGAGCCGCGCAGCCTCGGACTTGACGGCTCGGATTCGGGAAAGCGGAGGCGTCCGCTCTGCTGCTGCGGTCACGTCTGCTTCGAGGCACTGTCCCTCCCCGCAGTCGCGCCCTCCTGGGCCACAGACACTCCATCTTCCCAGGATCTTCGTCCAGAATACAGAGCCTGCGGCCGTTTGTTTGTTTAAAAATAGTTTTTGCTATTAGATGACAGGTCCCTTGAGCAGGACCGCTGTCGATGTCTCCCGTTGCCTCTGCGTCTCGCCCGCTGCCGCGCTCCGGAGCCAGCTCACAGAGCAGGCTTAGCAATAGTGACTTGCAGGAAAATGTCCAATTGGCAAAAAACCTCCTACATTGACGACATTTTCTCCTGGCGAGGGCCGTCTCCCCCCACACCCGTGAGCTCCCTGAAGTCAGGGGCCGCATCTATTGGTTTATGTCCCTCCGGTTCCTCTCTTCACGCTGTAAGACCAGTAACTCCTCACCAACTTCCGGGCGACTTGGTGTCAGTTTCACCTGGTCGCTGATAAACAAAACGAAGCCTCTAAGACTGCAGGCCTGGCGTCGGGCTCCGTGGACTCAAGCTCTCCTTCCGTCTGTCGACGTCTTTCTATAAGCCCTTAGTCTATTCAAGTCCCGGGGTTCCCCACTGGCCCCTGGAGACAACGTCCTCTCTGTACGAGGATGTGTTCATGTACATTGGCAAAGCGTTTAGCACAAAATCAGCTCCGTGTAAAGAGCAGGTAAAAATAAAAAGTAATAGTTCATAATAAGCTTTACAATAATAGACATGGGGATGGACAACGCCAGCAGGTCACACAGTCCCTATGTGCAGGAGCTTCATTATACCTCTAAGACCAAAGCGAAAGGAAACCGAAGATGTGACAAAGGAGCAATGCCACGTGGAGGTTACGCGGCCGGAGTCCGTCCTCCGGGAGGGCCGGTCCTCACGCACACAGACAGGTTGTATTGATTCCGAGGTGAAACTCCCTGTAAGCGTGCAGGGATGGCTTGTTGAAGGAATGAGTGGAGAAATACATAAAAAGCGCTGGCCACCGGGTGGATTTTAGATGGGAGGTGATCCAAGGTGAGGGTCTTCCTTCGGCTAAGGTATTAGCGTGCAACAGGGATCACACCTGCCTGTATTCATAGAGGTTTTCTGCCAAAAAACGTCACTCGGGTGTGCATACTTAATTTGAACGTGTGTGCCTGATATTGAGAACTCATCTTGCCAATCACTCTTCAAAATGTAAGTGGTACATATGCATATACATATTCTTCTATTCACCATCCATCCATCCATCCATCCAACCATCCAACCATCCATCCATCCATCCAATCATCCATCCATCCAACCATCGAACCATCCATCCAATCGTCCATCCATCCAACCATCGAACCATCCATCCATCCATCCATCCATCCATCCATCCATCCAACCATCCATCCAACCATCCATCCATACATCCATCCAACCATCGAACCATCCATCATCATCCATCCATCCAACCATCGAACCGTCCATCATCATCCATCCATCCAACCATTGAACCGTCCATCCAACCATCCATCCATCCATCCAACCATCCATCCATCCAACCATCCATCCATCCATCCAATCATTCAACCTTCCAACAATCAATCTATCATTCTCCCCTTCCTTCCTTCCTTCCTTCCTTCCTTCCTTCCTTCCTTCTTTCCTTCCTTCCTTCCTCCCTCTTACCTATTCATCCATAACTCATCCTTCCATCCATTTATATCCCATCTATCCATTCAGTGTTTACTGAGAACCTACATATGCCAACTATACACTAGGTACTAGAGGATAAGACATGCAAAAGCAAGGATAATTCTGACCCTCCAAAATTCACCTCCCAATTCCGTTGGCAGATAATGTCAGAAGATGGTCATTTTACACATAGGTTCTGTGTAGTAAGGAAGTAACTTTCCTAGAAACAGTAGTTGTAATAATCTACTCTAACATTAGCAATAGCTTTTCAAAAGATACAAACATTTCTGAGTCCATAGCTTTGTCTATCCAGCCTTAATTATTGGTCAATACTCCCAGGCTGAGAGGTGTTTATGATGCTCCTCATATTAGTAAAGCAATTTCACAAACTCCTAATTGCTTACTGATTGCTCTGTCTTTCACTCTTAGATCATTTACTTGAAGACATCTCAAATTATAAAGCTTAGATTTTATCATGTAGGTTAACGCTCTTTCTTCATTTCATGTTGGCGCATTCAGAAAACTATTTGCAAAACGTTTTTTTCCAATCACGGATCAAAAGTGCTCATCCTGACACAAGACACATGGTGGGAATGGAGGACAGTGGGATTGCAGGAGCCCCAGCTGGTGACGTCATCAGGAGTGTGGAGAAAGCAGGTGTACGTGTGTAACAGCACACACTGAGGCAGCAGTGTGTAGGTTTTGGCTGTCTAGTGCCCATAAACACAGCTCTGTGTATCTGGCCAGGCATGAGGGCTAGCGCACAAGAGCTGAAGGGGTGCACTGGAGGGGCACCAGTCATGTCAGCCTCCTAAAGGCAGTGGACGCTATGCCGGGACAGAGGCAGGACAAGAGTGTGCCTGACAGAGGGGCATCCTTCTCAAGCATCACACACCGGGTTTTCTGGGAAAGGATTTGAGACAGAGCACTGTAGGGATGAGCACCGGGGGGAGATGTGGGCCACTGAGCCGTTGGGACAGAGCGCATGAGCCAAGCCCCTGGAGCCTGTGATGGCCCCTCCAAGCTCACTCTTGGAGGGAAGGGACTGGGGCTCCACAGCCCCCCAGTGACGTCACTGATGAGGACATCCCTACAGAAGGCAGTGAGTGTGGACGAGGCAGCTCTCCTCGGTCAGGGGCTGTGCCTGGAGGGGGGCCCGGGTAAGAGCCCCCAGCCGCCAACATTCCCAGCAGGAGGGGCGATGGGTATTTAGCTCCTTGGTGGATGGACAAGGGGCAGGGATTGGTTGGGTTCTGTATCATCTGCTCCGCCCCGTATGCCCTTCCCTACACGCAGGGGCTTCCTGTGAGCCCAAGTCCAGCCAGCTTCCCCTCCGTCCTCTGCCCTCCTTTACAGGCTTGCTGCAGCACCTTCTTCCGCCTTCAGTCCCCCCTCCACGTGCCCAGTCTGCAGCTGCCCCGGCACACCCAGTCACGGCTGCTGCCAGAAGACATAGTGACCTCCGCCTTGCCAAACACAGGGAAGAGCTCTGCGTCCTCAGCAGACAAGGGGGACCCCATTCTCGTCTTCTAGGACTCCAGACCCCTGCTTCAGCCCAAAGCACGGCTGTGACTTCACAGTCCTCTCGAGCACAACACTCTCCCTCAAGTGTCGAGGTTTGTCGGGGCCCGGATCTGCGTCCTCACCTGGCCGCGGTGCATGCTCTCTGCACACACTGCTGAAAATACTGCCACTACCTTACGTCTCCGCCCCCAACCTCGTCCCACCATCAATAATGTGGCTCAAGTGCACGGCCGGCTCTCTTTCCCACACCTCTCCCAGTGTCCTTTGCTCGCAGAGGGACCACAGAGCACCATGCGGATGAACCAGTAAGCGGAGTCACCTCGACAGCCTCCCCTCTACTGCTGCTCACATGCAGCGCACCACCAGCTGAGCGGCTCAAGTCCCCGCGTCGCCCGGGCTTCTGTCTCTGCAGATTCCCATCACTGCTCCGGTGGAAGCCACCTTACTGCTTGCGGGGGCCACAGTGATGATGTCACCGCTCACCTGTGCCTCCTCCGCTTGACCTCGCTAACGTCCCGCGGAGCCTGAGGAAGGCACTGCCTGATGTGAAGATCGTGTGACGTCACCCCTCTGCTCAAAGCCCATCAGTGGCTCCTCTTCGTTTTCGCACACACGAAAATGCCCTCATGGGTCCACCCATGCCCTACGTGGCCTCTGCCTGCTTCAGGGGCCCTCTCCTCCCCGTCTGCCGAGGCCGGGCTCCTCAGGGCTGTCTCCTGTCCTCTCCCTTCTGGGCCCATTTACGGTCTCATCTTCCCTCAAGATCCCTTCCTCCGGTGACCATACTAAATATGAAACCATACTAAAGGCACTGAAACCAATACTAGAACCTTCCGTATCCATTGTACACTGGCCATCCCTGCCTGGCTCAGACTCCCACGCGCCTGTACTATTGATGCTCACTGCAGATGAAATTCTCCATTGAGCTATGTAATTAAAACCGACGTTGTCATTCTACTGGAGGCTCTGGGAATGTAAAGATAGTTCAGACACAGTGCGCGGTAAGTGTTTCTTGGACGGGTAGATGGGCGGCACAGAATGAATTCTCTGGGATGCGGAACAGAGGACAAGGAGCAGACACAAACTTGAGGGATGTTCATGCTGGTGTTGACAGTGTTGGGCTGACACCTGCGTGACGGCCATGAGCTACAGCCACTGTGTGCCCGAGCACATGGGGACAGAGCCACCTGGGGCTGGAGTCCGGTGCGGGGCCCTGGGAGCCAGCAGGCAGGGGGCAGAGGTTCATCAAAAATGCTAAATGTCCCCCGAAGTCCATGTGCAGAAGCCCTAAGCCCCAGTATTTCAGAACGTGACTGTATTTAGAGGTAGGTTCTCTAATGCAGTAACTAAGCTAAAATGAGGCCCATTAGGTGTACCCTAATCCAGTCTGACATGTGTCCTATTACAAAAGGAAATTGGGCTGCACAGAGACACACCGGAGAAGCACACACAAGAATGACCTTGTGAGGACTCTGGGAGAAGGGCGTCTGCAAGCCAGGGGGAGGGGCCTGCCCCCTCCTTTCCCCTTGACCTTGGCCACTGGCCCCTGGCGCAGGGAGGAGCGTCAGCTCCTCCCCACTCCTGTGTTTTGTTAGCGCAGCCTGAGCAGAGTAACACACGGGCCAAGGTGAAAACCTGGACATTTGGAGTCAAGGAATTCTGGAGAAGAGCTTTTTTTTGGTAAACAGGAGAGTGATCGATATTTTCACATTGCTGGAAATGCAGTGAAATAAGAACTGAAAATCTTCCCTCCAGTGAAACCACAGGGAGGCGGTGGTTCTTGCGCAGAGAAGGCCCAGAGCACACGTTGTGAGGAATTATGGGACGTGGGAAGACCAGACACCGTGGCAGGTCCAATTTCTTGTCTCGGTGTGGAGAGAAGGATGAGCCGTGGACGGATGTGTCCATGGACCTGAGAATGGTCCCTGCTCTCGGGGCAGGAGAGCAGGTGCCCAGAGGGCACTGACAGAGGGGAGAGACACCCAGGGGGACGAGGAGGCTCCTGGGAAGGCAGAGACCCCCCACAGGCACAGGTTGGGGGCCACACTCCACAGAAGATGGAGACAGGCAGCAGGAAGGGTGGGGACCCACGAGAGCCTCTGAGCTTCGTGTCAGAGTGCGGGCCGACGGGCAGAAGCCCCTGTGTTTCTCTGTGAAGTTGTGGGGCTCCCTTTGCTCACTCTGGATCGGGCTCCCGGGGACATGGCCAAGACTGGGGAGCATTCAGGAATGTAGATTCCAGTTCCATAACATGAACATCTCTGCGTTCACAATTGCTCGTCACAATAATAAAATGGCTAACTTTTGCTGGGCATCCATCATGGACCAGACAAGACACGAAGAACTTGAACTTGACCATGTCACTTCATTCTCTCTCTAACCCGATGTAATCAGCATTATCATTATTATTTTGCAGATATAACAAACTAAGATTCAGAAATATGACTTCTTCAAGTCCACACCTCAGAACCTGATCAAAATACAGAGAGGGGCAGCTTGACTGGTAGGGACTTCCCCGTCTCTGATGGTGATTTTGCGGAAAAGGTGTGATTGCTGCACGGATCAAAGCTCAGGTTTCTTTCAGAAGTCGGTAAAAGGAAAGTCTGGTCATTCCGCCCTTCAAATACTTCAGCGGGCCGCCGCTGGGTGTGCGGAAAGAATCCTTCCAGCAGCAGTGGCGGGTGGCAGTGGTTGGGCGGTTTACAGCAGGGTACCCTGGGAGTCTGGAGGCCCCGAACAACCCCCAGCCGTCGTGCACGAGGCTCCGGGTGCCCCGCGCCCTCCTCTCCCGCCCAGTACAACTACATCACAGCAATGCCATCTGCCTCAATACATATTGGGGTCACCTGTAACATTTCACGTAAAAAAATTCTGTCTGAAAACATGGAGAAAAGCCATTAGAATTTAAAAACAACACCAACGACCATTCGCTCCTATTCTAGCCACAGGGCTTTGTGGGAAGAATTTTCTGGTGGGAAAGGGTGACTTGTCCACACAGCTTTGCCACCTGGGCCCCTGGTTGCCCTTGACTCTCCTGGTCTGGCTCCCAGCAAGACCTCTTGTCCTCTGGGAAGCTCATTCCTGCTTCTTGACCTGAGCACCCACCATACCCCCCGGACATGTTGAGCCCCACGGGGCTGCACCCGCCCCCCTGCGTTTCTGAGCCTGGGGGTCTGCATTTCTCACAATGACAGGGGAGGGTGGTCTGAGTCCGGGAAGCAGGGTCCCAGGGGGGATGATGATGCTTCGGGGTCCAGACTGTGCTCCGGACAGCCCTGTGCCATCTCCCTCCTCCCCACCAACCCGAGCTGTGCAGATGTGCTCTGTGCTCTCACAGACCGCGCCTGACTCGAGAGGCGCCCCCGGGGACGAGGAGGAGGCCAGCCTCTGCTTCAGAGGTGCTGCCCACCGCCCACCTCTCCAGGCAGGTGGTCTTGGCAGATGAGAGACCTTGCTGGGACTCACTCCTCACTGCTGTCTCATCTCTGTCCTGCAGGAGCCTCCTGGGCAGGAGGGTCATCGGGCCACGGCCACTCACGCTGGGGTAGCTTCAGGAGCGTGGTCTGCACCTTCTGTGGCGGAGGTCCCCCGAGACCACTTACAGAACCTCTTTTCCCGGAACGATCCGGGGCCTTGAGGGAATTTCTCAGCAGTGCATAACAGCAATAAAAATAAATAAGCCTTTGTTGGAAGGGTGAAACCAGAGAAGTGGAGCGCAGGATCTAATTACCAACGGGAGAGACAGTCACACCGCAGGGCCCCAGCTGAGGTCCTCTGGCCCTGATGGGGGCCACCGCCTGCGGGAGGGGCTCTTGGCGACGGAATCGGGGTTCAGACCTCCTCTGTGAGCGCTGGCTGTGGGATTCGCAAGCGGTGTTTACCTGGAGCAGAACCCTGGGGTGAAGGGTAGGTGTGCACGCAGGCAGACCGTGAGGGCCTCTTCTTTCTCCCTGATTTTACCCCCTGGGAGGGAGCGGCCCCCATGCTCCTCCCCGGCGCCCTGCACCCTGTGCTCCAGCAAGCCGGGGGCGTCCACTGGGGGGCCACGGATCCTCGGGCAGCTGCGGGGGGGCCCTGTCCGGGTGAGCAGGGGGGCCGTGGGCCAGGGGGTAGGAGGGGGGCTGCAGCCACCGGCCCGTCTCATCTCGGGAAGAGGTCCTGGCTGATCAGCCAGGAGCCAGCTCTGGGCGAGGCTGGGACCCGCAGAGGGGGGTGGGGAAGCCTGAGCCTCAGGCCCCACAAGTCCGTGCCCAGGACGGACCGGCAGTGCCGATCACCGGCTCGCTCACTTTGACGTGCTCTCCGAGCTGCACTCCTTCCACAGCGAGGCCGCTTCCCGGTCCCGCGCTGACCTGAAAGCCCGGAAGGCAGGGGGGCGGAGGGACCCCGGCTGGGCGGCCTGGGCCCCGGGGTGCTCCGGGAGCAGCTCCGCCCACCCGCAGGCCTGGTGCTACCCAGCGGCCCTGGGAGCGGCGTGGGAGCCCGTGGGTGGGCCTGGCCCCCGAGCGCATCACCCACCTCGAGTCCCACGGTCACGAAGTAAAGCGCGGGGTCTGCGTGTCTCCTGCGCTTTGAGTCACACTCAGATGCCTTCCCGTCGCTCCAGCAGCCAGGCACCGGCGTCCTGTGAAGGCGAGGCCCTCGCCCTCACGTGAGCGCTGCCCTCGGGCCCTGCCCTCTCCCCCTTCCCTCCTGCGTCTGTCCCCATAAAGCCGCGTAGTCCGCTCCCTGCATCATTCTCTCTGTCCCTTCCCACTCGGCACAGCAAGGTTCCGACCGACCAGGCCAGCGAGAGACCTCACGTCTGCAATGGGAGGAGAGGGCTCCCGCCAGTGCGGGGACGTGTGTGGAGGCACGCGGGGGCCCAGGCTCGCGGCCTGTGTGTGCTGTTGTGTGTGCAGGTGCCTGCGCGTGCCTGCGCGCCCGTGTGTGTCTGTGTGCGTGCACACTCGTGCGACCTTGTGCGCGTGTGTACCACGTGGTCTTCCCTCTGTATTTTCCGCCCACCTCCCTGACCTCCACGTTTGTCATTAGAATTCTGTGTCTCCAGTCCTCACTCAAATATCGCCGCTGCCGCTGGCCAGTGTTCTCCCGGTAACGGCACCGGCCACTTGTCCCCGCTGGTCCCGCAGACGCGACCCTCACAGCAGCGCATGCGACAGCATGTGTGCCTGACTGCACGAATACAGAGCGAGTTTCCACGGCGGGAGCGAGGCCCGAGCCGTCTTGTGTCTGCAGCAATCGCTGCAGAATCTGGGGCACAGGAGATGCTCCTGCCGTGAACAGAATAACCAGTAAGTGAGGTTCGTAAGATGAGTACATAAATAATAGATGGGCAGAGAACATTACTAATAAGCCGCTAACTCAAGTGTTTGTGTGCAGTTAGCTCAAAGAAATACTTACCTTAGGTGCCAGCATGAGGTCACCTGTCGTCACAGGGCGATGTGGCTTGAAGTCAGGTCAGAGGACTTCAGAAATCCTGTCGTATATGTGCCACCGAGAGCGTGCCCTAGCGTTGGCCCAGAGTCATCTGCAAACGTCTTCGGGATGTCACTGACGTAGGATAAAAATCACAAATCGTAAGTGTGTAGCTTGATGGACTTTTCCTGACGTGTGAACCCACGGGGTCACCCCAGACGGGAGGCTGAACATCCTCACCGTCACCTCTGCAAGAAGAGCTGGCCTCTCCCTCCTAAGAGACGCCACGCCCGAGCGTGTTTCCAGCGAACACGGGCCCAGGTTGCAGAGGAGAGCCGGCGGGTGGTGGGTCCATTAGCCCCCCACACTCATCAGTGCCCACGACCACACCGGCACCTTGCTGTGGGCTGAATTTTATCCCCAGAAAGGTATATCGAAGCTGCAATCTCTCAGAATTGTCTCACAAACCTTTTCTTTGCTCAGACCCATGAAGGACTGGTGATGGCGGACACAGCGGTGGGTCACTGAGGATACAATACAATGCACGACTCAGTACTCACGGGACTAAGAGACCAGGGTCACCCTTGTGCTGCCTTTGACTACGCAATGGTCCTGACTAGCCTACCAGTTTGGACTCGGGTATGACACCCATTTTGGTGGCGCTACATCATACCAAGGATTTGATCATAGCAAAGTAATAAAACTATCTCCTTTTCCTGTTCCTTAGGTATCTGGAAACAAGGAGAGCTACGAGAAATCCACATCCCCAGGGTCACCTTCGCGGGTCCCTGAGCACCTGTTGCTGCAGGATTGTCATCTGGTTACCCACGTATAAACGGGGTGCCTCTTCTGAGCCTTCTCTTCCTCATTCAGTAGGTTTGCTTCTCTTTTGAAGAAGAGTGGTCACATTTCAATCAATGTGCATGACCTAATGATGTCATTCCTTCGAGCCACAGAGCATGTTCTGTAGAGCTCATTGGCTGTAAACATGGATACGATTAATTCCTTAATTGATTTAGCAAATATTTATCGAGCATTTATCAAGATCCTGGGACACTGCTGAGCAATGGAAAGAATATTAGAAAGTTATCTATGACCCTTATTCTTAGAAAGCACATATTGTATTTGGGATAGGACCAGTTCTACAGCACCTATAGAGAGAATTTTTAAACAACTATTCCAGAATTTTCTGTGTATTTCAGAAGTCCATCCTTGAAATCGCTTCAGAGCTTACTAGTACTATTCAACTCGTAACACATTTTCTTCCTTGAAAAGAAATTTCCACTGGAAATTCCCATTACTGACTGGAAAGGGCATTTCAGAAGGTTGGAATCGCTGTCGGCTGAAGGACACAGTTCAAGGTTTACATGGGGGCTTCCCTGTCACCATCATACGGTTATGAACTTCAGGCAGATTCGCATACATGTAAGGCTGCGTGCGGTTCTGCAGCCATGACAACGTCCAGTCACAGTGAGACACGCAGAACTCAGCAGGACAGACATTCATAGAACAGGATCCACACAACTGGCAAAGCACCTGTTGTTCTTGACAGGAAGACCCAGGGGCACCTGGGGGGCTCAGTCGGTTGAGCGCCCCACTTCGGCTCAGGTCATGGTCTCACCGTTCGTGAGTTCGAGCCTCACATAGGGCTCTGTACTGACGGCTCAGAGCCTGGAGCCTGCTTCGTATTCTGTGTCTCCCTCTCTCTCCGCCCCTCCCGGGCTTCTGCTCTCTCTTGTCTCTCTCTCTCAAGAATAAATAAAACATTAAAAAAAAAAAAGACCCGCAGTTGCACTCTTGCTTCCTGGCCATGCCTCAGGCGGTGCCCACTTTCACCATTGTTTGCATGCTATTCTGGGGTCAGAACTCTGTCCTCCTTGAGTCGCCGAGAATGCAGTGCATACTATCTCCAGTGAAGACCTTCTGAGTCGCAGAACTTTCCAGACCTTTTCTCACTGGAACAGAGCCTCACCCATGCAGACTTCCTAGCTGAGAAGTACGCCCTCGGAGCAGCGCCGCCTGCAGAACTCAATCTTCCCATAACCCACCTGGTCTCAGATGACCTTGTGGGGAACTGGAAGTCCTCCGGGAGGTCACGCACGTCACGTGCCTGTCCTGCACTCAGGCACACTAGAAACGATTTCTCTGAGAAAAGAGCTGACGTGGTGCCCCCTCTCTGACATGTGTTCTCATTTTTAAAAGGTTTTACCAATCAAGTTATTCAGTTTCAGCCGCAAGGATACACCCTCATCTATGGGTGACCCAGAAAGACTTTATAAATTATAGGATGTTTCCCACGGAAGCAGGCGACATGTTTAAGCGTTTGCTCTGTTGACCTTTCTGTTTGGAATCACATCTCTCTCCCCTCATGTCAACACCAGACGATAGATTTCACCGACCCTCTGACGGTCACGTCCTGACTCCTCTCTGCTCTCTTTCCCGCCTGCATTTTCCTCTCTCCAGTACTTGGTTACACATACATGTTTGGACATCTGTATCTCCTCTCCGGTTCTCTAAATGCCCATAGAACAGGGTCTGTGTTTTGTGGCGCTCGTGGCTCCGGCAGCCATGCTGATCTCTGACACACAAAAGGAGCACACACACGTTTTCTCGGGGAACGGGTGAGCCCGTGAGTGGACAGCAGGGCCTCCGAAGATCGCCCCGTAATGGCTGCAGCAACACTTCACATTGTTTGAATCTTCAAAACACTTATGGGCTGACCCATCATGACCACCTGCTAGGTGCCAGGCACGTGGGGTGGCCCACGCTTCAGGGAGCCTGTCTAGACTGCTCTGCGTCTGAGTCTAGGAAAGAGCTGGAAGAACTGACTTCCCTTTTCACTCTCTTCCATCACTTTCACATACTGAATCCCCAGTTTAAATTAATTTGGGGCGTGTGTGCTGCCCTCTCTCAATCACCTCTACCTAGAATTAGCGCGGCCCAGGGGTAGCACCCCTGCGCTGGCTGGGACGTCGTGGTCCGGAGGCGGGCCCCGCGCTGTGAGCCCCACGCTGTGTGGCCCTCGGGAAGCACAACCCGGGACGGTCCGGTTGCCCAGCAGCAGGGTTTGGCAGGACGATCTAAGCACCAGTGAGAACAATAGAAGGAAATAATGTTTCTTTTCCGGTTCCCGGGAACTGGTGAAGGAGACATCCTTGTGTCTCCTGACTTGGTAGCAAACGTGGTGAAAACTGCTCCCCAGAGAACCCACTTCTGTAGTTGAAGACGGTCTCTGCCACGTGGGCAGCGCGCTGTGCGTACTCAGGGGTCCTGGGCCCCAGGGACCGACGGCAGCACTGGCTCAGGACACCCACCTGGTGATAAAGCAGCATCACGTGCAGACCGGCCCGTCTCTTGCCTGCTTCCTGCCACCACACCCTGCCACGTCCTGCCGCCTGCGGATCGGGCGCCTTTACGGTCTCTGCTCGCGACCGGACCAGCGTGGACTCAGGAGCCCTCCGCCCTTCAGCCTAACAGCCGTAACTGGAATGCTGAGGGAAATACTCGTTTTTAAAGTTTCAGGAAATTATGAAGGAAATTGTGTAGATAAAACTTCAGGATCAAGACACCTGGCATGAAGACATCCACCATCTTCCCTGCGCCTCCTCGCTCACGTTCAAAACCAAAAGAAACTCCAAAAAAGGACAAAAGAAAGATATTTCATGTCGTGTACTGAGCGAGTGCAGGAGTCACTCGCAGCTAATCTTCTGTGAGATGAATATAAAGTGAATGTTTCTTAAACAGTGGGAATTAGGAGGCATCGAAGCCTAGAAGAATTTAGAAATGATTGGATTTGTTGCTGACATTCACTAATTATATTGACTGGTCAAAATCATGGTAGGAAATTTCCCAGAGTGCCGAGATCAATCTATCAACACATTTTTAATCCGCGTCGTATGCCTCACGAGGGGTCCGCTGTTGTCGCTGCTGAAGCCACAGAGCCCCTTCCCCAGCAGGTTTCAGTAAAGAGACAAGGCACGCACCCTCCGTGACAAGTAAGTCACTTACTAACCTTTTAGGATAGATCGTTGTAAATTATGGCCCTGCTTTGTCTGTTGTAAGTTGTGTGCATATCAAAAAAATCAAACCATACAATTGTCTTTCCCTCCTCAAAGCTGCCTTTCATTGATCTATTCAAGGAATACTTGTGGGGCCCCAGGTTCTGAGCGCTCTGCAGGTGGATGGTCAGGGGCCCAGTGACTGGTGTGGGGAGGGCATCAGCGCCTGTGCGCTCAGGGCAGAGTCCGGTGGGTGGGCTCGGCACTTGCAGGGCTTTCCCCTCAGGGCCGGCCTGAGCCAGGCTCTGTGGGTAATCAGTGCACTCGGGGAAGGTGACGGGGCAGGGCGAGGCCGCGTGGCATCTCGGGGACAGGCCCACGGCACAGCTTGGCAGGGCAGGAGGTGCCACGGGAGCCAGGGCGGGGAGGGTGCACACCAGCCCCACCCGGCGGGGAGGGGAGACGCGGCAGCACATGTGCAGGTGGACTCGGGCTGCTCCGTGGGAGACGGAACAGGGAAACGTGCCCAGAGGGGCCGCAGGCAGGGACGCCAACCCGGGTCCAGATCACAGGTGCCTCCCAGGAAGAGAAGCTTTCAGCACAAAACCTTGAAGACATTTTTAGGGGAGGGAAGGGGTGATGGGTAGGATTGGAAAAGGCCAGAGTATGTTTTGATCTCAAAGAGCACAGGTAATAAAATGATAGAGACCAAGAGCAACCAGTGTGAGGTGCGTGCAGAAAACCGCATACGACCCGTGCAGCCCATTTACATACAGATGTAAGGGATCGTTTCTATAGTTACAGGTATTGTTGGTGTGTAAATACAGTGCATTTGCACGTATGTGTGCAAGTGTGGATATACAGAGCTGTGGGGGCGCCTGGGCGGCTCCGTCGGTTAAGCATCCGACCTCGGCTCAGTCAGGATCTCATGGTTCGTGGGTTCAAGTCCCGTGTCGGTCTCTGTGCTGACAGCTGAGCCTGGAGCTGCTTCAGATTCTGTCTCCATCTCTCTCTGCCCCTCCCCTGCTCAAACTCCGTCTCTGTCTCTCTCAAAAACAAACAAACAAACAAACACAAAGCAATAGACAAACAGAGACACATTGGGATTCCTCCGATCCGTCTTGGCGTCTTGGGATGGATGAGCATCTGTGCTTAAAGAACGCTGTTTCTGAGGACTTTGTCCCTTCTGCACGTCCGTCCTGTTAGAAATGACTCCAGTCTTGGAAACTGCTCTTAATGAAGCTCTCATGCCGTGTGAGACCCTGGGGTGAGGACAGTGCATTGGTCGCCTTAGTGAGGCCCCACGCGGAGCTCAAAGTAAGTTACCCTCATGTCGTAGGGGAGGTCAGTGAGGTGTGGCTGCGATTAAGCCAATTTCCAGGCGACATAAACACAGAAACCATTGGAGGTAGGGGGGTGGGTCCACTTGGACTTGGGTGCCCGCATTCCCAGGCTGGTGGGCACTTAGGATCAGGAAGCCTTCTGATTCCCCATTTGGGACAAATGCCGCCAATCATTACTCCAGGCTCATCGCTCCAGGGCCGAGGACACTGAGGGCTGAGAGGGGAGCCACCTGCCCAGGACGCTGACATTGTCGAGTCAGACCTGCAGCCATCGCTGGCCTCTGCCCCCCGACCTGCTGTTTGATCACAACGGCCTTCAATTTGGACAGTAATTAGAAGGAACAATGGCTGACACACACCGCAGACACAAGTGACTTGACCAAACTGAGGAAGAAGCACCTTCAAATGTTGTTTTATATAAATAGGGCCCCTTAGGAGTTACGTGTATGGAATGGTTGGCTGTCCCTCTGCCTGGAGACCATTTGGCCATGCCCCGGCTCCTTGAACTTGAAGAGCCTTTGCTGTTTCCTTGTCGTCAACGAATTCATGATTTTTTAGTAAAATATTAGAAACTCTGCAGCTGAGCTGTGAGCTTTGGATCCACAGGACTTCAGAGATGTGTTTTTGCACAGAGATGGGAAATTACCTGGGGAATTATAGCCCTGTGTGTGTGTGTGTGTGTGTGAGTGCGGGTGCACGTGTGTGCCCCTGCATCCCTTGTTTATGAGTGCATTTTTTCTAAGGAGCTAATTCATAGTTTTCATCAAATTTTAAGGACATGTGCCCCATATGAAGGGTGACAGTAAGATATGGGAGCTTTCAGGCCAATGAAGAGCCACTGATGGAATAATACAATTTTTGATAGTGGTGGTTTTGACAAACAAGCTGACTTTTAATTAGACTGAAAGGAAACGCAGAGGTAAACGTGAGAGTGGTCTCCTTGGCCGTTTGATGCATTTATAAGCGGCCCTAGAGTTTCTCGGCCGAGGAGAGCGACAGGTGGGCCTGGACACTTAGATGTGTCCATGTGCACACTTTCCTGTTATGTCGACCATCTGCTGCCCGTACTGTTATCACTACTTCGTGTGCAGCTGGGAGCCTTTCCTCTCAAGGCTGCTCCATCCAACTTGGAAGGCTTTAATTATTAGATTTTTCCTTTCCTGGGTGCTGGCTGCTACCCCGTGATGGTTAGTTTTATGTGTCAATCTGAGTGGGCTAAGAGATAGCAGAGGGCTGGAAAGCCAGTGTTTCTGGGTGTGTCCTCGAGGTGGGCTCAGAAGAGGTTAACATTTGAACCTGTAGGCTTTGGTTTAGACTGTAACCACACCACTCACGTCCCTGATTCCCCAGCCCGTGGGGCTTCTCAGGGTCCATAGTTCCACGAGCCAGTTGCTGTAATAAATCTCCTATCCATCCATCCATCCATCCATCCATCCATCCATCTATCCATCATCGATCTATCCATCCACCATCTATCTATCTATCTATCTATCTATCCAGCCAGCCAACTGGCCTATTGGTTCTGTTTCTGAGAACCCTGACTAATACACACCCTGTAACCATTTGTCCTGGCCCCTCCCCCAGGGTTAGGTCGATGCCCCTTCCTCGTCACACCCATCGCTGCCCCGTGTCCACCCTCCTCCAGGCTCCTGTCCTCAGGATCTTCCTTTGACCCTGAAGCCCCACACTCTCTGGTCTCTGGAATCTAATCAGAGATGGAGATGGACACCAGAGATGAGCTCTGGCCGCTCAAGTAGTTGGGGGGAAAGCACCTCCCCTTCTCCTCTTACCACACTTTGCTTTAAAAAATCTTAAAAAGCAGTAAGTTCTTTGGCATGTATGTTCCACTAATGGCTGAAAGACAATAAAAAATCATTTTTTCCACATGCTATCATTAAACTATGGCTTTCCCCCTATGCCTCAAATGTCTAGTTATTTTTATCAACAAAAATATAACATTTTCTATTTGTCCATAATAGATTTTATGATTTAAGATTCACTGCCTTCTGTGACGGGTCTCCAGGGGCATCTGTGGAAAATGTTCTAGAAAACTGCTCGCATGCTAGATAGTGTCATCTGGTGACGCCTTCCTGTTGCCACAAACACGGCGACTCTTTATTCCTTCCATGCGCATGTGATCGAGTTACCGCTTTGTTCCCGCTGGCCCCCACTTCTGTCCCTTGACACCTCCTGGTCGGCTGTGGTGTAGGGATAGAAAGACAT
Source organism: Helogale parvula (assembly GCA_004023845.1). NCBI lineage: Eukaryota > Metazoa > Chordata > Mammalia > Carnivora > Herpestidae > Helogale > Helogale parvula. Next base: position 64,875 of record PJEM01005254.1, read on the forward strand.
CGAGACAGCTGTGGAAAACAGTGCTCCTCGCTCTTTACAAGTTACTGCGGTTCCAATCACCTTCTTCTAGGAACGAGCGTCGCCTAGATCTCCCCTGTTGCCCTGATTCTACCTTCCACCTCCATTGCGGGTTCTCTCTGTCTTCTCCAGACTCCTTCAGTTGTCAACGTGCCTGAGAGGCTGCGTCAGGACCACAGACAGGGCACAGGAGACAGGCTCATCCTGGTCACCTGCCCCCCTCCCCCGGCCCCCAGTCCTGCCCAGGATCAGCGGGGAATCTGGCTCAGGATACTAATGTTCTTGGTCAATGATATTTTTATAGGACACTGAGTGTTACAATGACCATCATGAACCAGAATAACAGAAAGGAATCACCCTATTCAAATATTCTCAGTTTACAACAGAAACATGAGGTTTTATAGTAACTTGGAAATGCTGGTCTTTACGTAAATTCAATAGCCTGCATGTACCATAATCATGGTCCCATATCATGTTATTCAACCATATTTTCTGAGAAATGTACATACTAATATTTCCTTTAATTTTAAGTGAAATATTATTCTGATGTGTTTTTCTTCACGTCGCTTTGTCACAAAGAGGCCAAAAGGACATTTTATAAAAAAACAGGAAGAAAAACGACTATGGAGTTATTCACCACTTGGCTCATAAGAAACAGAATAGTTTTCATGTGCAGATGAATCTGTTAAAAAATCGATTTTATGGCCATTAAAAGTAATTTACAAATGCACAAATTGACAACATGCAGTTCTCAGTCACACCACATATCATTTATTTCACCTCTAAAATCTTACCGCACTTCTAATTCGCCGTGCTGGTGAAGGGTCAGCAACAGCAGAGCCCCAGCCTCACGCACGCGAGAAAAAATCATCCCCTTTGTCTACTTTCTGCTCTTCTTCCTTTCCGTGTGCCCCCACCCACCCAGATAGTCTCCACCCCTTTTGTGGGCTTGTGTGTGTCTGTCTGTCCTCTGTGTTTTTCAAGTAGAGAAAAGATTCCAGAAGGAAACGTAAGAGAAAACGTGCGTTCTTTGTACCTTATATGTCTGAAGTGTCTTCACCTAGAAACAAGCTGCTATATTTGGGGTGTTAGAGCTGCACTGCTGCGCAGCCACCAAGATGATGTGTCTAGAAATTCCAAATATTTCTGCAGATAAACTATTGGAATCACAAAGTTAAGTTAGCAAGATCACAGTTAAAAGGTCACAGGCACTCAAATTGATCAAATTCCTACATGGCAACAGTACACGGTAGAAAATTAAATTGATGAAAAGCATGAAAACACCTCGCATATTAAAACTAATATAAACCTCTCCACTGAAAGCTATGCACCAGCACTGAGAGAAATTTAAAAAATCAAACGGAGAAACATCCTATGCTGGAGGCTTGAAAAATCAGCATTGACATTGATTTCAATTTGTCTTACACTGATCTGTTGAAACAAAGTTTTAGCAGAGTTGGGTTTTTTTTTTAAATATTAAAAAACTGTTTCTAGAATTCACTTGGAAACACAACTGGCCAGGGCAACCTTGAAAGAACAGACAAGTAACCAGGGGATGCAAATGCCAGATGGAAAGAATTACGGCAGAACGGCGGGGAGATAAATAAGCCAACAGAACAAAATGGAGTATGGAACCCGACCCACACATGAAAGTGACCTGACTTTAAAAACCATTTTATTTAATGTTGGGGACAAACAGGACTCTTTTTGATTAGTTGTTATAGGCCAATTGGATATATATGTGAAAAAATTAATTTGAACTCTTACCTTACCAATTCACAAAAATAAATTCTTATACCCTCAGATCTAAAAGTGAAATATTAAAAATAAAATTTTCGGGGGGGCCTGGGTGACTTACTTGGTTGAGTGTCCAACTTTGGCTCAAGTCCTGGTCTCACAGATCATGAGCTTGAGCCCCACGTCAGGCTTTGTGCTGTCAGTGCAGAGCCTGCTTCAGATCCTCTGTCCCTTGCTCTCTCTGCCCCTCCCCTGCTCGTGCTCTCTCTCTCAAAAATAAATAAAACATTTTTTAAAAAATAAATAAATGTTTTTTAGGTGAAAAGGATGGGTGATCTTTATGAGTAGGAGCAGGCAAAGATTCCTTAAAGAGGACAGAACCTGTAAACAAAATAGTGATGTATTTGACTCTAGATTGAGTACTTTTATCGAAATATATCATTAAACATGTGAAAACACAAACCACACAGAGGAGAACAGGAACAGCCACCCACGAAGAGCAGGTAACAAACGCGAGCAAATCAGTAACAACAGAAAAGCCGATCAAAAAGTGGGCAAAACAGACACTTCACGAAAATGTACCGAATAACCAATGAATAGATGAAAGGATGCTCAGCTTTATTCATCATCAGGAATGCAAATTAACTGTATGATCTAGCGCCGTCAGAAGAGGTCAAATGAAGCCTTTCCAAGCCAACGCCTCTCAAAGACTAGACGAGCCAGAGCTTCTAGTTTCTGTCCAAAGCATGACGTGGCACGACTCTGGGAAACAGTCGGGCGGTGGTGCAAACACACGGTGAGTGGAGCTGCCTGGATGGCCACGCCCCGGAGCACGAGCAGCTGTGCGGCAGCTCCGTGAACCGCGGCGCCACACACGGGGATCTGAGGTGACGGGGACAGGCACGCCCAGACGTCGTGCAACAGCCCAGGAGATCTGAGATGCCCAACGTCAAGAAAGCAAGCGCCACATGAGGGACCACAGGCCGTGCGGTTCCAGCCTCTGCATATAAATTCCAGAAACTGCAGACATAACCTGTGCCCCGGGGGTCGAGACAATGGTCACCCTGGGGGCAGACCGGAGTTGCACTCCGATTCTTGATTAAGGCTTGATAAGCACAGGTGAGTTCTGTTTGTGAAAATTCACTGCACCATATGCGATGGAATTATGGTTCTGTATTTTACTAATGGATGTTGTACTTCAACAACAAGAAGCCCCAAATCATGTCCCTTCATGTAAAACCATGTAACTTGATGGAATTGATGATTCTTCTGAACCTTTCATTTCAGAGCTGATTTTTGTGCTGAGAGGAGGTAAGCATTCTTGACTTTGCACGGTGACCTTGCTCCTGTTAGCCAGTCTGGCTCAGCAACATTAATTCAGATTCCTAGAGAGTCTTCGATATAAAATTCACAAAAACTCCCTTTTTATACTCTACGTTCAAGGTCTCAATAAATTTTGGCATGCCTTATTCTGTGATGAGAGGTGTTTTCCTGCAGAATCTTTGATCAAGATTATCTCTCAGAGTGGAATGCATATCATGGGCTATATTTATGTAAGCTTGGTAATACTTGGGTCTTTCTAGACTGTCTCTATGAATATCAATTAAAGAAGTTTATCGGTGCCATTTTGGGAAGTGTAGCTAATAAGAATGTGAGGAAATGTGAATATTTCCCAGTAAAAATTTTCCCTACCCATAGGGGACAAAATATTTTTGAGTGCTGGCCAAATGCTGTACCTGCTGTTTCTACCTGTTTCTTTCTCCAGAGTCCCAGGAGGGCACAGGAGAGGGGGCACCGCCCTCCCCCCTTGCTGGTTGTCAGTTGTGTCTTGGACAAGGACGCCGGGTCAGGGAGGCAGGTGGGGTCTGCGGTGCCGCCTGTCCGGTGCTTGCAGAGCCCTGCGCCCTGCTGTGGAACTGCCTCCGCTCCAGGTGACAGATGCATGAAACAGAAAGGTACGGTGAGGGCCAGCCAGATTGCTCCCAAATCTCTCCTCCTCAGTCTCTCTGTTTCTCTGTCTAAGCCAGTGATTCTAAGACTTTCAGAACCATGTAAATCCCTCAATCCTAAATTTTTCAAGGATTAAGTGGTCTCGGTCCAGAATAGCCGTATTATTTGTGAATATGTTGTGCAGACTGTACATTAAACAAATGGCAGCAAACACGCAGATGTGGTCCCTTTCCCATGCTGTGATGTCCTTAAATGACTTCACGTGCACACTCTCAGGCACAGACACCCGCACACACCCACACTCAGCTCCCATCCCAAGTCACTCTCTAAGCAGTTCTATCCTCTTCCATCGAGCCTCGCCACACCTGTGTACAGGGGTCATTTCTCACAGTCTGCTTGGCTGGTAGGTCTCCTGTCCACGAATTTCTGAAAGGTCCTCAGACTCGACTCAGCCGTGAGTGTGGGCGCACCGTGGAGAAGGTAACCGTCACGCGGAGCCGAGGCAAGGCCGCCGATAGCCTCTTGGTCTTGGCACAGATGTTGTTCTAATGCCATGCTGTTATGTGAACTTGAAGCCGAACCTGGGTCTGAGAATTGTCCTTGAGTGTTTTCTGCAATAAATCGTTAAAGTGAGATGTGGAGGAACTAATTAGTTAATAACCATAATTGGGATTAAAGAGTAATTTTGATCTTTAAGAGATGCTTAAAAGGATAAATATTCAGTTGTCTCGTTTTGCTATTAAAAGGAAGCAAACCTCCTTAAATGACTTCACGTAATGGACAGCACAGTGGGGTAGGCACTACCCTGCGAGTGAGGGCACAGGGCACAGGCCACGCCCCGCTGAAGGTGGCCGCGGAGCGAGCCGCTGGCCCGGGCACTGCCCTGAGGACCTGCGCTCTGATTGTTTACGTCTTCTGTTCCTCGGTGGATGTACACTGTGCAGAACAGTAGATTGAATCATGCTGAACAAAGAACAGGATTCCAGCCCCAGGAGGAGCCTTAAATTTTAGCTGCTGAGTGACATAGCTCGGGACTTGCAGAGTGGGTGTGGGGCGTCCTGAGTCAGGGAGGGGCTGGAGCTTCATTAGCAAGAGAAGAAAGGCCAGCAACATGGGGTCAGGCAGTGCAGGAAAAGGAAAGCACAATTCAGCTTTCAGAGAAGAAAACCAGGAAGCAAGCGCGGGAAAAACCCAGGCATCGAAGTGGCTGCCAGGCAGAAGACGGGCCCACCGTTGTGTGAGGGCACAGCCAGGCCTTCGGAAGCCCCCAGACCCATTTCTTCTGGGGAAGTCTTGACCCGCCCCGTGGAGGGTCCCTGTGATGGGGAAACGCCTGTGCCGTTTCCCCGTCGGTGGTTTATAGGATTTTCTAGCGATTTGATTCCCATGCAGCTTTGCTGATACTCAGGTCTGTGTGACCCCAGCACCACAGTCTTTGTCTAGCCTAGAGCAGCGATTTGCACAAGTTAGTGTCACCGTCGGCCTCACGACGGAACTCAGGTTTCCTTCTGCAATTTCTGAAGGGAACAAAAAGAGTTTTAGGTTGGGGGTGTTTGATTCAGCGGTCTGTGGCCCACACCTCAGGGCTGCAGTGACACGCGTGTGTGAGATACAGTCGGGGCAGGGAGGGTGGACCAAATAGACCACGGTGCTAATTCCGGACACTCCGAAGTATGCCCATAAAATGAGGACACAAGCCAGGTCTAATTATGGAAGTCGCGGAGATGATCGATGATGTTCATCTGTGATGATACACAGAGGCTCTTCAATGACCCAAATCTCACGTTCGCTTTCTTGTTCTCTTCTGTTACCGAAGTCTCAGTGGCCAGCACGCCATTTCCTCCAAGAAGTCGCTAATGTGAAAGGAAGTCCAGGTAATCATGGAGGCGGGAAGTCTCTGGGCACAAGTCCTATTCTGAGTTTCTGCAGGCCGGCGGGTGTCCCTGCCTGTCAATGGCATGGCTTTGCAGTCGGTCCCCTCCCTTATCCTGTCTGTCTGTCTGCTTTCCTCTCAAGTCCTCCCCACTGCTTAACACAAGCTCAGCTATTTATCTTCTGGAGGAAACATCCTCACACGCGGCCCCCGAGACAAAGCCCAGCCCCTCACCTTGGCGGACAGCTGGTCCGCCCCCTGCGTTTCAGCCCGCTGCGTGAGGATTGGAATCAACATGTCCCGGAGATCTTCCCCACTGCTCAGGTTTCCAGCACCCTCTGACTCTGCTAACGTGCTTTCCCTCCAGAGAAGGTAATTCCTTGACTTCTTTTGCGAACAAGCCCTGAATGGTGTCACAGTTAGGAAATTCTGCAGGACCTCAGAGAAAGGGTGACGCTTGATAAATCTCATATACAAAAAAAATTGAGCTGAATACATTTCAAAAAAGTCTATATTATCTACTTTGATTATTAGTAGCTTTCCTTAAATTTCTCTTTTTGAAGTTCTATCAAAATATCAAAGCATTAATAAAGGATATTGTTAACGATCTATAATTCATTACCTCAATATCGTTGATTTTGTTTTCTTTTAATCTTCAATTATTATTATAATATACCTACATTTACACAGATTTAATAATAGTACGCATACATTTTTATTTAGTTTCACTGTGTTTATTCCCCACCATCATATAATAGTAATATTTATTCTGTACCATACAGTTTCATTGCCACAGTTTTGTAGCCATTTTTTTATTGCTGGGTACTTAAACTGTTTCTAAAATTTCATATGTAATGGACAGTGACTGAACATCTTTGGGTGTCACAGCATTTTGATTGTTTTGATTATTTTCTTAGTGTAAATGTATTTATTTTAATGTAAATAAAAATTTTCGGTCACGTAAGGAGTACAGTCAATGCCCAGTCATGCGACTATTAAACCGGGCTCTTGACACTTGGCGCGTCTGGGTGACTTGGTTGGTTAAGCGTCTGACTTTGGCTCAGGTCATGATCTCACGGTTCATGGGCTGGAGCCCCTCATCGGTTTCTGTACTGACAGCTCGGAGCCTGGAGTCTGCTTTGGATTCTGTGTCCCTCTCTCGTTCTACCCCTTCCTCCCTCATGTCTGTTTCTTTCTCTCTCTCTCTCTCTCTCAAGAATAAATAAATGTTAAAAAAAGTTTTCTTAAAAAAGGAAATTGTAATGAAGAAGTTAAAATTATGCCAAAGAGCCAGGTGGAGGTTCTAGAGCTGACACGTTCAAAACATGTAACAAAAATTCACTAAGTGGCTTTATTGGCATCTTGGAGATGGCAAAAGAATCAACTTAAAAAAGAAAGACCAACTAAAATCATCCTATTTAGAGAGTGCTGAGAGACACGGCTGACGAAGGGACCCACCGAGAGTGTCATCATATGTGTAATCGGAGTTCTAAAAAGGAGAGGAAAAGAATAGTGATCCCACACACAATAATTAGAGTAATAATGTCTAAAAGCTTCCTAAATTTAATAAAAACACTGATTTATAAATTTATAAACTCAAAGAGCCCCAAGGAAGATACACACAGAGACAACTGCATCTAGACGTTCTATTCGAACCTCTACAAACCTGAAGACAACGCAAACCTCTTGAAAGCAATGAGAGAAAAATGACACTTCACCTATGAAGATACAATGATATAATTAATAGTTGACTGTTCATTCCGAACGATGAAATCCATAGAAATCGGAACACGTTCAAGTACTGGAAGAAAAAAACGTCTTCTCTATCTAATGAAAGTATTCTTTAAAAGCAAAGGCAAAACGAAGACATTTTTGATAAACAAACATTGATAGCTACGCACTACAAAAAACACTAAAGAAAGCCTTCCAGACTGAGGGTGTTTGACAATGTGTAAAACTGCAGGTGCGTGGAAAAGAAAGAACACAACGAATAACAAATATGTGGGGAGATATGTAAGATCCCATTCCTTTGACTTTAACATGCAATACTGTTCTATTACATATTATACATATATGTCTCTTTGGTTCTGTTGATTTCGTTAAAGATATATGACTGCAAAATTTATACAACTATATTTTGTATTATAATGCAATTATAACGTATACTGTTGTAATAATATGGTAATAAAACAACAAAGGTGCGACAGGAAATAGGATATACAGGCATAAAGTCTTTACGTCATGTTGGATGAATATTTTAAACATGTGTTGAACCTGCTTTTAAGCAGTTTTTCATTTAAAACTTTCAAATACCAGACTACTCAAGTTTCAGTTGGGAACTTGCGAGTCTTATCACCGCCCATTAACCGGTCAGAGTATCTAAGATGGCGGGGACTTGACGAGGCATGACCACCTTTTGGGAGAACCTTCTCTTCAAGCAGCCAAACGGTGATCTTTCATAGGCAATCGGAAGGATGCAGGATGTGGCCCCACCTTACAGAGCGCGTGTGAGAGAAGGCAAGTCCTTCCACGTGTGTTACAGGCACACTGTACCCCGGGTGGAAGTTTGTGATGTGTCTAAGCAGGGCCACGCGAAGGTCTCCCACTTCACTCCCTTACCGCCTTATCAGTGCGGCCCCCAGGCTCTTGAACAGGCCATCTCCTGGATGCGCAGCCGGCTTCCCCCAGACGACCCTGCTGACTGAGACAGACATTCAGGTGTCGAGTGCCCGGCTTGTCCGTGTTCCCACCTGGCAAAAGCAACCCTGATCTGGAAGATCATGGAGATGGCAGAAAAGCTCTAGGGTCGTGGTGAGTTTGGTGGGAAGGCAGCATTTGTTAATTAGATAGAAATTCCAAGAAAGCCCCATGGAGAAGGGAAGCGGTGGGGAATGCCCCACAACCGTATCTCTAGGGGCTCCTGGGATCACTGATGTGGTTTGTTTTGTTTTTTTCCAAGAGTGGGAATTAATCCCCTGAGGCTGTCATGCCAAGCTCCCACTGCTTCTCTGTGCCCTTCTAGAAACAGGTGCAGGGAATCCTGTGTGGTCTGCTTCAGGAATAGCCTGGGCCCATTACGTGTTCTACCACCTCCTCAAATCAGAATCCAAGGCCTGTATACGTGTATTTGTTCATTCAACAAAATTACTGAATACTTTCCATTGACCTGGTTCTAAGCTCTTGCGGAGGTTACACTGACGAGTAGACACTGAAATCTTTTCTCCTAGGCTCTAACAGAACATCTGTACACAGCAGTGCGTGGGGACCACCACATGAGTGCTGTGCATAGAAGGAGCACCGTATAATTGGCAACCTGAATTGGGGGTGTGCTCCAAACACACAGAGAGCAGAGGAAATGCGCTTCGGGCTAGAATGATCAGGAAAGCCTTCCTTGAGAAAAAACAACCTAAACTGAGTCTTAAGACGCATAATTTATTCAGACAGGAATGGAGTAGAATCATGGCTGAGCCATGGCTCCAGGGTAGCGAAGCCCCAGGGAGCGAGCAGAAGCCTGGCAGAGCAGGAGGAGGGGTGGGGGGTGGGATGTTCCAGGAAAGTACACAGAAACCAGGAGAAAGGCAACCAGACTGTGTGGAACCAAGACTTTGCCCTGAACGAAATGATGGATGTCAGATGTGGAAAGCGATGGTTGAGGAATATGATCTGGAAACTGTGGACAGAGGATGGGAGTTAGATACAGAAGTAGAGAAATAATTCAGGCCACACACCTGAGTAAGAGGAGAAGAAGTAGAAATAGGGAGATGGGGAGAGACAGAGATTGGAAGCTCTGTTCTTCTCTTTTAAAATAATTAGTACATTGGAATGGTAGATTGAATTGATGGCTGGGCATAGAGGACAAAAGAACTGGGGCACTCTCCCTGGACCGAATCCAGGGGGCTGGGTGAATGAGAGAACCACGGAGGCAAACGAGAAAATGGGCAGGAGGAGCTGCGGCTGATCATGGGGTAGTCGGAGGGCTAGATGGTGGCTTCTGGGAGGCTGAAACACAAAACACACAACCAGAAATTATAGTAGGGAAAGGAATGCGAGTGATGGAGCTTCTAGGAAAAGATGGCAAGTTATCTTTTGGGGTGATCAATATAGAAATTATACTAAAACCCCAGAGTAACTGAGGCCCCTGGGAAGGAACTCTTTCAAAGAAGACGTCTCATCAAGTACCTTGACATCTGCAAGTCTTGACTTGCTGAGCAAGTTAAACTCGTGTTTGACCTCTGTTCTTGTGTCCATCCTCTCGCTCAGAGTTTAGATACCACAGTGATTGGAGTGTGGACATCAATAGCAGCCATGGGTGCCAAATCAAATGGACTCTCATTTATTTATGACTTTCTCTGAGCATCTGGAAATTCCACATGACCGGTCCTAGATGTAAGTTTCCGTTCTTTCTGATTTATTGCTGCTCAACCGATTGATATCTCATCCTTGTGATGCAGAGGCTATCAAAGCAACAATTATTTATCGATTTCTGACCGTGTGCCAAGCCCTGTGCTAGGCACTGGGAATACAAAATAAATAAGTCATGCTCCATGCTCATAGCCGGTTAGGGGAAAGCCGCGGAAGCAGTTGCCCATTATGAAAGTATCTAAAGAGTTTACTAAGGGAGAAATAATCAATAATAGAGCTATAAATCAATAAATTACCATGGAAGCGTAGATGGTGGGAAGGAACAGCTCCTCACAAGATGTGACACTTGATTTGGCCTTAAAGAACAAACAGGAGTAACGACAGAGCCTTCCAGGGAAAGGGAAGCGCACGAATAAAGGACAGGAGGACACAAAATTACGTGCAATGTCTGCGTTGGTGTTTTTGTTCCTGTGAAATAGTGTCCACGGCTGGTTCTTGCAGGAACAAATATCTTAAAGGGTGTGTGTGCATCACATAACACATGCGTGGTCATTTTTGAAACCAGAACAACGGAAGTGTCACGTGAGCCCTCCAAGCTGCCAGGGGATCGATCGATCCCGCATTTCTAGAGTGATCTGTGTGTGTGCTAGCATTCAGCTCACGTGCCGGTCCTAGAAGCCTTTCATCTGAAGTTTCCTTTGTGTAGATAAACATAAAGCAGTGGGAACGCAGGGAGGGGCAGGAAGTCCGGACCCACAGCGGGGAGCCTCTCCTCCCCGCAGGTTCCCTGGACCCCGGAGCACCTGTGTTACCCCCAAAACGGAGGAACCGGAAGCCACGCATTGTGTGATTCAACAGAATTGAATACGGATGGAATGAGTGTGTTCACTGTGGTCTCTTCGTAGCAGAGGAAATGTTGAACCAGCTCTTGTGGCTCCTAATTTCTCGACTTGCCAAAATTTCCCAGTTCATTTTTTGTAAGTAATTGAGGCTATTGAGCCCCGGTCCCTGGTTTTTTTTTTTTTTCTTCCCCGTAGCACGATGACTCCTACACGAGATCAATCTTTCTTGACTTTACTGAGGCCAGCCCTGGACGAGAGACGGAGGCAATTTGGGCCCTGCAGCTGCCAACCTATTGTTTGAACTCATGGCCCACGTGGCTCTTTCGGGGATCTCGAGGAGCCGGGGCTTCTGTCACCGCCTACTGCACGGCTCCCACCTTGACATCTGGCTGAATTCCTGCTCAATTTAAAGCAGCTGCAGTTACTCCCCTGTTCTAATGACTTTCCTTATTACCTGACAATCTATCTGAACTATCGACTCATTTCCGACCTGCCAGTTCTCTCGAAAGTTATGGAAATGGTCTGCAAACTGCAGCTTCAGCACCTCCTCCCCCACAGGCTGTCTGGGCATCAATAGATCCTATCATTGACAAAGGAGAGAAGGCGACTGAGCGTGCCGGGGACCCCCCAGTGCTGGGTGGAGGGGGTGCCGCTGCCATTGGCTGGCGTGGCTGCATCACGGCCGCACCGGGTAAGGTTGAGAGCATTTGTCATTGGCCGGCATTCATACTCATCGGTTCTGCGTTGGAAAGTGCGCAGAGGGCTGGCCTCGATATTTTTTCTGTGCTATATATGTCCTGTCTTCCTCTCTACTCGTGTTTCTTGAGAACCACTCAGTTCACATTTTTGAAAGAGGTTATCAGTGCTTTCAAATTCTTTACTATCTCTTTCCTTCATTCAGAGAAATGAGGAAATTTCCCTTAGAGAACGTTGGGCTCAGGATTTACAGACAGCTCAATCGGGCCAAGGACATGCTTTTGCATGAACTCGTCAAGCTCCACCGAGCCCGGGCTGTTGCAGAAGGGGCGAAGCAGCAGGGAGAGAGGACCTCCAGACTAAGGAGAGAGGCTCAGCACACTCGCTCTCCGTGCCTCCTGACGGTGGGCAGGCTGAGCACTCGCCACCATCTCTTTCTCCTCACCTGTAGGAAAGCGCAAGAATACTTTTCACTCTCCCACACCTGTCTTCTGAATCAAAGTAGACAATATAAGTGAAAGAGTTTTGAAAATTGCAAAATGAATATATTAACTGCACATTGCTGTAATTATTGGAAATGCACTGTTAAAGCCCTGCCCTCTGACTTCAGGGAGTTCGCCTGGTTCAGGGCAAGAGCAGGCATGACACAAATACTTTGAGTCCGATTAGGTTCTCTCTGCAGAGAACCACTTCGGAGGACCCGAGGTATTCAGCAAAGGGAAGCAGAAGCATTCAGTGGCACATTTAGCTTCTTTTTGGGATTTGGCTATTAAATTTTTGTCTTTAGATTGCTATCAGTGCAAGAAATGGGAGCTGATTTTAAAGATCAAACAATAACACGAACTCCAGTCTCTGGGAGCCAGGTTCTGATACAGCAGCTCTTGTTCTTAGACCTACATTGTTCTTGTTTTTTTAACTTTTTAAAAAATATTTATATATATATATAGTTTTATTTACTTATTTATTTGTTTTTTGTTTTTTTGTTTTTTTGTTTTTTGAGATAGAGAGCGACAGAGCATGAGTGGGGGAGGGGCAGAGAGAGAGGGAGACACAGAATCTGAAGCATGCTCCAGGCTCTGAGCTGCCAGCACAGAACCCGATGCGGGGCTCGAACTCACGGACCGAGAGATAATGACCTGCGTCAAATTCAGACACTTAGCCGACTGAGGCACCCAGGCGCCCCAATGTTTTATTTATTTTTGAGAGAGAGAGAGAGATAGGGATAGAGATAGGGGGAGAGATAGAGCAGGAGAGGGTCAGAGAGAGAGGGAGACACAGAATCTGAAGACAGGGTCCAAGCTCTGAGCTGTCAGCACAGAGCCTGATGCGGGGCTTGAACCTACAAACTGCAAGATCATGACCTGAGCTGAAGTTGGATGCTCAATCAACTGAGCCACCCAGGCACCCCTTATTTATATATTTTGAGAGAGAGTGTGCAAGTGAGGGAGGGAGAGAGAAAGAGAATCCCAAGCAGGCTCTGTGCTGTTGGCACAGATGCAGGGCTCCAGCCAACGAACTGTGAGATCGTGACCAGAGCCAAAATCAAGAGTCAGATGCCCAACCAACTGAGCCCCCAGGTGCCTCGTGGACTTACACAGTTAATCAGAAGGCCCCGACGCCCTAGCACATGAGTGCCTAAGATGCTGTGGGCAGCCTCGGTCCTGGATCGGTCATAAAGAACTCACAAAGGCTGGGAAGAACTCAGACCCACTGACCCCAGCCCCCGCTGGCTCCGCTGTCAACTTGTCCCCCGGGTGACAGCCGCCATGTGTATCTTTCCTAGGATTTATCATGTTAGATTGTGGTTGTTTCATTGTTGTTTTACAGGCCTACGTCATCAACCGGAATTTACCTGAAGTCAAGAAAAACATGTATTGTTTTCAGTCCTCTACACACAATGCCTAAGGTTGTATTTTACACATAATGGCACCTAATAAATGCTATGGAATGATGGGAGGGAGGAAGAAAAGAAACGGAAAGTGAAGACTTCAACATAAACAAGAGGAAGTTATAAATGCCAGAGTCAGGAGTAAAACAGAATTGTGAATTCAGGCCTCAAAGAGTCGGACAACTAGTTGGGTTATTTATGGGGAGACCATAGTCCGCTGCATATTATCTACCCAACCTCAAAACTGAATTTTGATTGATTGATTGAAGTATAGTTGACAATGTTACATTAGTTTCAAGTGTACAAAAATTAATTTTGAGCTTTTCATTTTGAGATACCTTCAGACTTAAATGTCATAAAATTGGTACATTGTTCAAATTAGACTTATCCACTCTTGATTTTAGAAACAATGAGCTTGAATGTTTCAAAACGTGAGCTCACACCATCAGATTTTAGTTTACTTCTATGTATTTCTGCAATTAAACACAAAGCTATCACCAAAATACTCTTCTATACCATAATGAGTATTTTCCAATCAAACAGGCACTCAAAATTGCATACAAATGAGGAAAATCGAAATTGCTCCCAAATGGTGATGACCTCTGCCAACTTGCTCACCACATTCATGGCTGCCCCCGTCCATTACCCTCATCTTTCCTTGCGACTCAGATGTCTCCTTCTCTTCCTACATTCCCCAAATGAGCAAGATAATGCAATCAATTCGAGTTCTACTAAAGCCAAAATTTGAATAATTTCTGAGAAATCTTTTTCATAGTCCACAAATACCTTAAACTCATGGCATGCAAAATCAAGCACATCACTTTTTCTTCTTTCTTCTCCCTGTGCTTCCTGCACTAATTCATTCATTCACTTATTCATTCATTTCTATAAACATTTAAACACACACTGGGTGCTGAAGCCAGAGCACCCAGTATGAGGGACATATGCCCTCCCCCACAGCGTGGACAGTCCAGTGGAGGGGTACAACGTTAAATAACAAATTACCATTTTAGTTAATAATTTAAATAAGTAAATTCATTGTTGAATTCTCTTCTTGGATACACTGCAAAGGAGGTGTACAGGGAGCTCGGGGAGTATTTCAACAGTGAGCCTTTCTTGGTCTTTTGGAAACGGGAAAGCTGCAAAGTTACGTCTGCACTGAGCTTGAAGAAGTGGACATGGCTGAGTGGGGGGAGGGGCGAGCATGTCAGGCAAGAGGGTGCCGAGTGTGAAGACCCAGAAGCAAGACATGGCACAGCACATTCAAGGCACATATCTGGAGCCACAGCTACACCCTTCTGCAAACGGGCGGGACCACTTCCCACTCCTACCAGCGATCGGAATGACCTACAGTTCCTCTGCATATTTGCCTTTTCTTGGTGTTGACAGATTTTCTGGTTTCCGACATGGCAATAAGTAGACAGCGGTATTTCATTATAGTGTGTTTGCCTTTGTTCGATGACCAGTGTGATTAAACATTTTTGATAAACTTAGCTGCTATTCGCATACATTGTTTTGGTGACGTGTCAGTTACTCAGGCATAGGTGGAAGGAGAAATCTAGAAATCATCTTGGACCCCTCACCTGCCTTCCAACTCCATTTCACCAGTAGCTGTTCACCAAGTCCTGCCTATTTAACCCGCTAACTGTCCTTCAAACGTACTCTGCACTTCTCTGGTCCACTCTGCCTCCCTGGGTCAAGCGACAGTCACCTGCAGTCTGGACACTGCACTAGCTTCCTGGCCAGTGTCTGCAGCCCCTCTCCGCCCGTCAGTGCACTCTCTACCTGCAGTGCAAACCATCCATTTAAACGAAGCACCTGTGCATACCACGCCTCCATCTCAAACTCTCCCGGCTCCTCCAGGGATGCAGAGTGACACCTTCTGTGCGCCCCGGGCAGCCAGGTGGAGTGTGCACACTTCCTTCTGTCCCGGCCTCACCCAGCACCACAAGGCTCCTCCCCTGTGCCGCCAGCATGCTGGTCTTTCCCTTCCCCGGATGAGCCTCCCCGCTCACTCCCCAGGCTCCCATCCTCTTCTCTCTGGCTGACTTTCTCCTCTCTCCACCCCTTCTCCTCGTTAATCCTTGCACGTCCTCCAGACGTGAGCCTGCATTATCATTACATCTCAGGCGATTCTTCCTGGGGCTCCCAGAACAAGTCAAATATTCCTGTCTCACTGCTTCATTAGCCCATGTACATTTCACACGTGGAACTTGTTGCAACCGGACCTTTACACGTGTCCTGTTCTTGGATTCGTACATTCTGCCTCCGCTATGTTCTCTGTGCCCCACAAGTTCGGAGAACATGCCTGTTCTTGCTCACTCTTATGCCTGTAGCACCCAGTAGGTACTCAGTAAGCATGTGTTTACCAAATGAACAAATGGATAAATAAAAGGATTTGGAATTTTGGGTGTTTTATTTTTGTAGGGAATAGAAAAACCTGGACTGCTTTTACAGTAAAGCGGGGTTTTTTGAAGCTACGAAGAGAGGTGCCTGTGGAACCAGTGGAGAGATATGTCCTCTTGGGGGCTGGATCTGGAACCAGCCAGAAGGGTCAAGGGACTTAAAACCTGGGCTACGATCTCTTTGATTGATGGATTGATTGATTGGTTTGTGAAACAGAGCATTAGGGAGGGAGGAGGTGAAGAGAGGGAGACACAGAATCCAAAGCAGGCTCCAGCCTCTGAGCTGTCAGCACAGAGCCCGACTTGGGGCTTGAACTCATGAACCTTGAGATCATGACCTGAGCTGAAGTCAGATGCTTACCCGACTGAGCCCACTGGTGCCCTGATCTGTTTGCATTTTTAAGGTAAGTTCACTTCATCCTTCTAAGCCTTTGTAAAGCATGCTACCATGGAAAGGTCAGTGTGTGTGAGTGTGCGCTTGAGTGTGCAAGAGTACATGAGTGTGTGTGCATATGAGTGAGTGTGTGCGCGCACACAGGGGGCTGAGAAGGAGGAAACGGGTTCCGCCCGTCCATGGTTGAGAACTCAGTAACCAGAATGAACATGTGAATATAAATTCTTTCTCTTCCCCATTATGGAATTTGTGAAAATGTGGAGGAGGCAGGAGATTTTCCTTACTGAAGTGCACTTAAATTGGAGACAGTTTTATGTACAGTGGAAGGAAAGGCCGCCCCCGGTGACAGGTCCCACCGGACTGTGGGGCCCCGGGGACAAGAGGCCAACGCTCGGATCGGCCCATCCACAGCCTGCAACCTATGCAATACTTTGCATCTAAATGTGTCCAATTGAATGGACTTCTTTAATTTATTTCCTTGATATAATTGGCATCAAAGATCTCTGGTTTTGCCTTTTCAGAATGGAAATTAGGGAGTAACAGGAATCGCTTTCTGATTAGGTTTCTGGGGAGAAATACCCGGTTTTATTCTGAAATGGCCAGAAGCGGACTCTCCGGTTGTGAAAGTACTTCCGGCGTGAAAGTAGTACCCGCACAGTGAGGCCGAATTCCACGGCGCCCCCAGGATTCAAAGGGCGTTGGGTTCAAAACAATGCAAACACCCTCTCCACTTCCACCCCCCCCCCACTTTAGCGGGGTGACCCCTTGACACCCTGTGGCCAGTGAGGCCCAACGGGGGCTCTCAGGGACTGTGCCTGTGCGTCGGTTGTGTAGCGCACTGTCACCTGCCGCCACTCGCTTCTCCTGCCTGCGCACGAAGGCGCCATCACGTCACCTGGCCTAGTGGCCGGCGCGGAGGAGGAGCGGGACCGGCGGCGCGCAGGCGCGGTGCAGCCCCGCGGGCCGGGCGCTTCTCTGCGCAGGCGCGTCCGGCCAGGCCCTTGTTCACTCCTACGTGGCTGGGCGCCTTCAACCTGCAGCTCAAGGGCGTCCGCCCGGAAGAGCCAACCTCCCGCGTCTTTGCCGAGTCCCCCTGCCGTCCCCACCCCGGCCCCCACCCCAGCCCGGCCGGCTGCGGTCAGGCGGGGGGACTCGGCCTTGGCAGCCCACCCGAGGTGAGTTCGGGACGCCTGCGGTGTCTACGCGGCCCAGGGCGAGGGCGCGTGCAGGCCTGGCCGTGGCCTCCGACCCGTCTGTCCTCCGGAGGGAGGCCGCTGACCCGAGGCGCTGACGCTGGGGAGACGCGCAGGGGCCGCGTTCGTGGAAGCGTCACGCTGCCGGTCAGACCGCCCCAGGACCCCTCCATTTTCAGTCCTGCGGGACAGGAAATCGAGTTAAAGTTGGGTTTCCAGGGTGGGCACGTGCCGTGTGGGCGCCGAGGGAGGGGCGGCCTTCCCGGACCTGGCAGCGCCCCGTCCTCCCCACGCCCTGCACGGCCCCCGAGAGTCCCCGCACTCGGCTCTGAAGCAAACACGGAGGGAAATAGGCGAAGCAGCTGTGTCTCTGATGCCGGAGGACGCGGTGCCGAAGCCGGGTGATTTGGCTCCATGGAACACGGGACAGTCTGGAAAGGACGTTGTGTTTTATCCTAGATAGTGGATTAAGTGATACTATCTTCACACCTGGTGTCAGCGTGGGAAGGCCGGGCCGGGAGTGCGAGACTAGCCGTGGACAGGTGCAGGGATCCGGCGGTGACCTCCTCCTGCCCCGGGTGAGAGACAGGAAGGACAGCCGTTGGGGACCCGCCCCTGGGCAGGAGCCGGTGCAGGGGTCCAGGTCCACCTGGCCAAGAGAGGGGCCTCCCAACGAGCCCTGGGCGATACCGACGTCGGGTGGATGGCAGATCTTGGGCTGAGGTGTGGCTGGGGAGCCGTGGAGGACAGTCTACCTGGGTTTCAGACTCGAAGACACCAGATGTCAGATTTGCAGATGGAGGGGGAAGCCCAGCCTAGGGACTGTGGAACAGGACCCCATGCACGGAGCAGAGGCCGGAGTGCTGTCCTCAGCAGCACCTGCACCGTGTTTCAGGAGGTGGACTGGGCCAGGCTTGAACCAAGTGCTGAGGACTCCGGCTCTACACACCAGGAGGTAGGGATGCTACTAAACAAATGAATACTGGGATTTCGAGTAGGGTGTGAGCAAGCACGGTTCAGACCACAAAGCATTGGAGGTGGCTCGGTGTCCCCCTAGAGAGCAGTGAGTCTGTAGGCCCGGTGAGCAGACTCTGTGCAGGCAGGTCTGACTGGTTAGGAAGGTAACGGAGGCTGATCACGCACTATTTCTCCAGCAGTTACTGTGCGTGGGGCACCTGAGCTGTGCACTGTGGTCAGAGGTGTGAAAGGATCAGACTCCAGGTTCACAAGCCGCGTCCGTGGCCACCGGAGGCTCACAGTCCAGTGCAGTCCTGAGGACGGAGTCCCAGGCCGTCCTAACAGCGGGCCGGGTAGAAGAGATCACTGATGGAACAGTGAGTTGGCAGGGAAAATGCGGATGGGGTCATCCATCGAGGATCAGTCAAACCCTGGAGTGTGGAGAGGGAGGGAGCTGCAGGGGGAGGAGTGAGGAGTGACTGCCGATCCGGGGCTGCAGCCCTGCCCTGCGCCTGGCGAAGCCACCGCGTCCTGGTGACTTGCACGCCTGTGCAGGTGGCAGCTCTGCAGCTCACACTGCATCCAGCACAGCAGAAGAAGAGAACGTGTCCCGCCTCCGTCTTCTGTGCTCGTCTGGGTCTCTCACTTGGAAAAGCCATCGGGCAGGAGTGAGTGGGGAGGGGCTGAGGGTCAGCAGAACGGGGGGCTGCCCATTCCTGCCCCGGCTCGTCACTCTCCATTAACACCTGCTTCCTGCAGAGCCCCCCCGCCCGCAAGGCCCTGCCCGTGGGGGCACCTGCTGCTGCCTGCCCTGCTCCCAGAGGCTCGTGTGCGCTCCCTAAATGGGGCACCGACTCCTGTCGGCCACCATCTCCATCTTGGTGCCATGAATTCCAGTACGACAGTGACACACGGTGCACGAGGAGACGTTGGAGGTGATGGACGTTTGATGGGGACCGTGTCCCAGAAGTGTTCTTATGGCCACACACACCCAGCTGCAGACGTCAAATCGGAAGAGCTCCACACCTCACAGGAAAGTGGGTTCATGAAAAAGAAAACAAAGAAACAAAAATCCTACCTGCAGGTTCTTTACCTGAAGGCTAAGTTGGAAAGTTAGCCAAATCCACTCTCCTCAGATAAAATCACATATATGTACATGTATGCTCTGTGGATCACGTGTTTGCGTGTACAAAACAGAGGCAGTGTGCACGGACGCTGGTCTCTGCAGCTGGCTGGTTCCAGCAGAGAGCTGACCTGCTTGCGTTTCAGCCCTGGGTAGGCATCACCCGGCATCTGGGGGGCTCCTGGGCGGTGGCGTGTGTGGTGGCACCCAGAAGGGCATGTGCTGATACTGCAATACCGTGCCGACCGCTGCTGCCCTGGTCAGACGTGGCTTTGGGGTCGGGATGTAGCACACGATTGTCACGCATCCGGAGACTCATGAGCAGCGATGGCAGGTGACTCCACTGCAGAGTGAATGGCATCTTTCCGCCAGATCTCTCCCCTGGCTCAGCGGCGGAAGCGCTCCTGTGTGACCAGCCCGCCAGCAGGTGGCCGCTGGGATCCCCACCCCCACCCCCCCCAGCTCGGAAGTGGTGCCATGTCGGCCTCGCACTGACCTGCTGCACACAATGGGTGCTCTGCAGTGGCAGTGCTGTGGGTTTCGTCGTGTGCCCTCAGATTTGTCCAAGTGTCACCCCTGGTGCCTGTGTTGGATCGGGATGAGGTGGTCCCCACTCCAGTGACCATGTCCCCATGAGGTGAGGGAAATCTGACCCCCCCCACCCGACAGGGAAGGACACTGGGCGGCAGTGCAGACAGCCATTGCATGTGGCTGTCAGCCCAGGCCCTCCCAGGACGGCTGCTCCGGAAGCTGGAAGAGGCAAGAAAGGACCCCTGTCCGGAGGAGGGGACGCGGCCGCTCCAGCACCTCCGCTCCACTGGCCTCTGCATTTCCGAGAGAACAGGCTCTGTGCTGTCACTCCCCAGTTTGAACTACTGTGTTCGGGGGGCCCTGGAGCAGAACCTAGGCAGTGCAAGATCGACTGGGAGGAGCCCGCACAGCCTCATCCCTGCTGCTGTGGTCACTCTTTGTCCACTCTGTGCAGCCCGCACAGCCTCACCCCTGCTGCCGTGGTTGCTCCGCCGTGGGCCTGCCTTATGCGCCGGGTGATGTGGGGAAGGTGAACTGACCAGAGAGCCACCTGACCCTTGGTTTGTGGAGGGCTTGTCCGTGGTGGAGCCTTCAGTGTGCTCACAGGGCCCCCGTGTAGACGGCTCCCCGACACGCTTTTCCACAGGCCCGGGCACTCGCCCTCCCATGTCCTGCCACGAGCCTGAACGGTGGCACTGGCAGCACGTGCCACGCGCCCAGACCCCGAGCCCGTCTCCCTCCTGAAACAGAAGGCATGTAGCGGAGGGTGTCCGTCTCTCCCTCGACAGGACTCTCCTCCCCCGTGTCATCGGGACGCCCCGCCGGGGTCTGGGGGACCCAGATGCTCACCTCCACCTGGTGTGAGTACCTGACACCGAGCCTCCTGTGAGCCAGGCCCCCACGTCCTTACTGAACTGACCTGTGACGGGGACTGTGGCTGTGGGAGGGGACCGCGTGCTGCGTCTCGAGTCTGCTGTCGTCTGGGCTGCGAGCTAACCGTCCGATGGAACGTCCTCCCCATGTGCACACGCGCCCCATGATGCATTTTGTTCAGGCGCCGCCCGGGGCCTTGTGGCCGCTGTGCGTGTGCGCCCTGCGTACATCCCGCCGAAGATCCGGGGCCCTCGCGGCCCAGGAGGTGTTTGCAGGGAAAAGCACGGTTTTGCTCACACCCCAGGGGTCTGCGGTGTGCTTCCCCGTGGGAGATTGTTGGGGCTCCGCTGGGTGTCACAGCCGCTTGGAGCTGGGCCAGGCCCACGGGCCATATCGGACCCGAGCAGTGTGACAGCCGGATGCACTGTGTTGAGAAGTGAGTCCGGCGGACAGTGGCCAGCCTCGGGGGTCAGTTGTTAAGTGGGCCAGACGCACACTTCAATGTGACACATTTTGTCTGCAGAACCTATGAAGGCCCTAAAACTGAACCTTTTTTTTTTTTTTTTTTTGGTGGTGAGTGGTAATGTGCTCATCAGTCAGGGAATATGTCGACAAGTCCCTGATCACGGGAACATAGAAACATCTGGAAGGCCCAAGCCCCTGGTTCTTGGGCTTATCTCCCGTCCTCTGACCTGGTCTGGTTGGGTGACTTGTAAGAGAGGTGGCTGAGGGGTACCGTTTGCACGGGAAGGGAGGGCTCTTTTGTCCTCTGGCTGCACTCGGCTACACAGACGGGCATGTACAAACCATACAGAGCGCTGCATCAGTGCTAACGGGTTTGGAGTATATCTTGAGTGTAGTCAGGAGCTATTGAAAATTTTAACATAGGAATTGACATGATCAGGACACTTAGTAGGACTTTTCCAGCCGCAGTGTTAGGGGACAGCGGTGTCAAGGCCAGGAGGCTGGCCGGGGACTGGTTTGGTCACCCCTTGGGAGTGGGGGGCCACGAAGCCAAGGCCGTGTCACCGGGAGGAAGGGGTATGGCGGGGTTCGGGAGGGGTCGTCATTAGTTCCCGGCACTACCCCCAAGTGACTGGGTACTATGACGGGGGGCCTCTGTGAAGCTCACAGTAGTGAGAGAGACAGGGATGAAGCAGTCACCTCAGTCACTGCACAGCCACACGTGCGGACAGAGCGGGAATGGAGGGAACACGTGTTTCAGAAGCTCGGGCAGGAACGAGTCACTCTCACGGAGCTGGGAGGAAGGTCAAGGTCGGCTTGTGTCTGAGCCCAGACGAGGGGCCAGGAGGGGGAGCAGGGAGAGGGCTGGGACCCCAGTAGCTGAGGCTGGGGGGCGGGGCTTGCCAGGGCACCTTGCACACCTGTTCTTTGTCTTAGACGCAACTAGAAGAGACTGAAATGGTTTTTCTTCTTTTAATTTTTACTTACTTTTGAGATACAGAGTGTGAGCAGGGGAGGGGCCGAGAGAGAGGGAGACAGAGAATCCAAATCAGGCTCCGGGCTCTGAGTTGTTAGCACAGAGCCTGACACGGGGCTGGAAGTCACGAACCATGAGACCACGATCTGAGCCAAAGTTGGATGCTTAGCTGACTGAGCCACCCAGGCGCCCCTGAAGTATTTTAATTAGAGCGATGTCTTGGTTTGCAGCAGGGAGGTGAGGCTCACTCTCGCTGCAGAGGGGACACTGGGGCAGACACAGGAGACCAGCTGGTGGGTCAGACCCCAGAGGGACAGAGGCAGGTTCCTGCCCCAGGGAGGGTGCATGCTCAGGAAACAACAGTGTGTGTGTGAGTAGGCAGGGCGAGCCCCCGTGTGGGGCTGGGTCCCGAGAAGGCAGCCTTCAGGGGGGCCCCGCCTGGTGGGAGCTGACCGACCTGAGGCTCCCTGTCCATGTGACGGAGAGAAAGCCTTCTGGCCCCCGTCCCGGTGGGCTGCATTCAGAGATCAGTTCGTTGACTCTTCAGCCACCTTAACAGCAGTAACGAAAATCTCCAGGTGCATAAACTGTACAGTGTGTGGAAAGTTAGCGAATAAAGTCCTGTGTCCAGTGGAGGTGTGATTAGGTCACTGGAGCAATTTGCGAGAATAAATACAGTCTATATTTCTTCACTTTGTGTTATGAGATACAATACCACAGGCTTGGGGGAGTTGTGATATTTTGAAGGGTTAGTTGGAATTCTAGCATGCTGGTATTTAAAACAAATTAATAGTCTTTGACATCATAATTATGTTGTTTATTTCATTTTTAATTAGTAAGCTTTATTTTTAGAGTCTTTTTAAGTTTACAGAAAAATGAGCAGAAAGTACAGAGACCCCCTCTTCACTCCCCCCTCCAAGTTTTCCCCGTTACCAACGAGCGTGGTACGTTGTTAAATCTGAGGAGCTGACCCTGGGACACTTACTAACTCAAGTCCACACTTGACGTCAGGGCTGACTCTGCGTCGTGCAGTTCTGTGGGCTGGTACATGGGCATAGCGTCACATACCCGCTTTTAAAATGTCATACAGAACAGTTGCAGTGCCCTAAACTCCCCTGCCCTCACCTGCTCACCCCTGCCGGCCCTCCCCTCCCCAAGTCTGGGCCACCACTGATCTTTCTACTGTGTCTTTAGTCCTGTCTTTCTGTCTTTTCCAGAATGTCATAGAACTGGATTCCTACAGTATGTAGCCTTTTCAGACTGGTTTTTTCTTTTCCTAGTAATGCATTTGAGTTTCATCCATGTCGTTTTACGGCTTGATAACTCATTGCTTTTCAGTGTTGAATAATATTCCGTCGTCTGGGTGTCCATTCACCCACTGAAGGACGTATTGGCTGCTTCCGGCGGTGGCCGTATGGATTAAGCCACTAAATACCGCGTGCAGGTTTCTGTGTGGACCTCAGTTTTAACGCAGCTCATTTGGGTGATTATCAAGGACTGCAACTGCTGGGTCGTGACCCGAGTGAGCGGTTGGCTTTGGAAGAGGCGAAACTGTCTTCCAACGTGGCTGCCCGGTTTGCATTCCCACCGCCCCACGGGCTCCCAGCACTTGGCTGTCAGGGTCCCGGATCTCGGCCGCTCGGACGGTGTGCGGTGGCCTCGCGCTCTGGTTTTGGCATTTCCCCCGTGGCCAGTGCCGTGGGCCTCTTCCCACCTGCTTATTCGCCACCTATAGGTCATCTGCACTGAGTGTCTGCTCAGATCTTTTGCCCACTTTTTAAGTGGGTTGTTTGTTTTTCTTTTGAGTTTTAGAAGTTCTTTGAGTATTTGGGATACCAGTATTCTACCAGATACGTGTTTTGCAAAGGTTTTCTCCCTGTCCATGACTTGACTTTTGTTTCTTTTATGTGCCTTTTGCAGAGTGGAAGTTTTTTATATTAATTATGTGCAGGACACCTTGGAGGCTCAGTCAGCTGAGCATCCGACTTCGGCTCAGGTCATGATCTCACGGTTCGTGGGTTCGAGCCCCGCGGCAGGCTCTGTGCTGGCAGCTCTTGAGTCTGGAGCCTGCTTTGGATTCTGTGACTCCCTGTCTTTCTGCCCCTCTTGTGCTCACGCTCTGTCTCTGTTTCTTAAAAAAATAAATAAAACATTAATTAAAAAATTATGTCCAATTACTAGTTTTTCTCTTTCTTTAAAGTTTTTTGTTATTTATTTATTTAAAAAAATTTTTAATGTTTTTTATTTATTTTTGAGAGACAGTGCAAGCAGGGGAGTGTCAGAGAGAGAGGGAGACACAGAATCTGAAGCAGGCTTCAGGCTCTGAACTAGCTGTCAGCACAGAGCCCGACATGGGGCTTGAACCCAGGAACCATGAGATCATGACCTGAGCCGAAGCCAGACCCTTAACCGCCTGAGTCACCCAGGTGCCCCAGTTTCTCATTTATTTTGAGAGACAAAGAGAGACAGCTTGAGTAGAGGAGGGTCAGAGAGAGAGGGAGAGATACAGAATCCAAAGCAGGCTCCAGACTCTGAGCTGTCAGCACAGAGCCTGTTGTGGGGTTTGAACCCATAAACTGTGAGATATGACCTGAGCCAAAGCCAGCTGCTTAACCGACTGAGCCACCCAGGCACCCCTAGTTTTTCTCTTCTGTAGATCATGTTCAGTGTCAAAACAGAATATTTATTTTTATTGTTTTCAGTTGTAGCAAGAGTTACTATGACATTCCATTCGTTGGGCCAGGGACCCGTATGGTGTTAGCCACACTGCCCACACTTGTGAGCTCACTGGCCAGCCATGAGTGTATTAAGTTGTTTGGCTTGAAAAGCTTATTATCTAAATTTACATTAATTTTGGTAACAATTTTGTGTGTGATTTTTTAAAGTGACAGAGTCAGCACTAGTCATGACCATGTCCGGTGTGCTTTTCTTGTTTTGTTGGTGTTGGATGGGTCTTTTGACAGAGGCCCGAGTCGTCATCTCCTTTGAATCTTTGCCATTTAACACTTCAAATCCTTGTGAGCTAAAGGGAAGTAATTTGTGTGCAGAAACTTCATCTGCAACACGTGTCCGCGTTGGCGTAGCCCCCGGCAAAGGGCTCCTTTGGTGACAACACGTCCCCAGTAAAGCCGTCATGAACACTGGTGTTCTCTCTCGGTTTAAGTTTGGATTGTATTGCTGCCTTACGTCTGAGCTAGACCCGGTGCGCCCCGAGCATGACTTAACTCTGCTGTGTGTGGTCCCGTCCTGCTTCGAGGCTGCGCGGCTGTGTGGCCCCGCGCCCGCGCCTCCTTCCCTGGCGCGGGGTCGCTGAGAGATGCTGCGTCCTCTGAGCTCCTGGCTGAGCCTGTGAACCTTTCACCTGCGCTGTCGCTGGGTCCTCTTCCTGTCCGCGTTTTCCTTCTTGCCCCCTGTGAGACTCAGAGTCCTGTCCTGTCTCCGCCGGCCTGCTTGCCGTCTGCCCGTCCCGTCCAGGGTCCTCTCCAGGAGGGCAGGGCCTTCTCTGCCTCGGCAGCGCTTGACAAATGTTTGTCTAATAAGTTTGATTCGCTGGGGACAGAATACTTGGTTGGATTCCCTCTGCTGACGTATCAAGCACTTGGGGCACCCGGGCTCTTTCCGCGGCTCACGTTGGAGAAGATTATGGTGAGAGTGGCACTTACACTTTTCATTAGATTCTGCCGTCAAGTTTGTGCCTCGGGCGGGGCAGAGGCTTTGTCCAGTTCACAGAAAAGGGAGTGCGGCCGGAAGGATTTGGCGAGGGGACGGTCTGCAGTCATCTCCTAAATCTGTGCTCCCTCCAGCTGACGTGAATGGGGATCCCCGAGGAAAGGAGCCGGTCAGCGGAGGCTTACACCACCGTTTCCCACAGCCCGATGTGCGGGCGCAGAGGACGTGTGAGTCTCCAGCATCTGCTCTCTTGGGGCTCACAAGGTCATTTCCCAGGCAGCTGCTCTAGTAACGGTTCGAAATGCCCAGCAGAGGGGAAAAAAATTAAACAGTTTAACTTTGTGTGAGCCCATTTTCCACGCACTTCTTTGATCTCTGCTTTACCTAAATCTTATCTTTCCTTGGGTGTACTGTTCCAAAGAGCACCCTTTGGAAAATGTTGCCTTTTGCATCTTTTGTTCATTTGTTTGGAGAAAAAATGGAGGAAGCAAATATCCGTTCAAGTCGTTTTTTAAGCTGACAGCAGTTACAGGTACATAACGGGATCAGCGGCACTCCGTTCTCCGTGTGGTCGCCGAGAGTTTACTGCAGAGTCCCTGACTCCAGCTCATTGCCAGAAAGCTTCTTTATTAGCACATTAAACAAAAGTATAGAACATAATATAAATTATTAACTGTCCTTGTGATTCCCCATTCAAATCGGGAATCACAGTGAATCTTAATTAGTTGTAGCATTCACCAGGAATCTGTTCCGGAGAACACGAGAATGACTGAATAGCATTATCGGTCGTGTAAAAACAATCCCCTGTTCAGAGAGGCCTTCTCTGGTCTCCCAGTCTTAGATAAGCCCCTCCCAAGGCACTTTCTAAACTTTGCGCGTATTTTATTTTATTTTATCTTACGTTGGTAGAGTTTGACAACAAGTCGCGTGATTCTATCTAGATATCAGTAGCTTGCTTATGGTAAACAAGTATCTTGTCTATAGTTCCTCTGAGTCTTTCCACTTGTACAAAACTCGCCTGAGGCACTGTCCTCTGACATGCACCTGGACAGTGGCCCCAGCATACAGCAGGGGCCTGACAGACACCCGTGCACAGGCCTGAACAGTCGGGTCACAGCCGTCACCCCGTGAACTCACACTCTGACGGGCGTTTCAGTTGGGCAGAGCACGGACGGGTAGTCAAAGCAGGATGTCGTGGCTGTGAAATGACCACGTCCTGTGTCACTGGCATCGGCCTGCTGGCGATGGTGGTGCTTCTAGGTCCCAAACAACGCTTGTCAGTGGCACCAAGGAGCACTGCTTACCAATATCGGCACATTTCAGGTTTTAAGGAATTAGAATCTTTGAGTCAATCATCTCTCCCGACAGCCATCACCCCGTCAGACCTCACACTACGGTGACTTGTTCTGAACAGGTCCCCCCAGGGACATGTAGATTCACTTCAAAGGACTTCAAGGTGGTGGCCTGTTTCAAACAGACTCAAAAAGCATCTTTTGAAACAACCGAATATAAATAGCCCCTCATCTAGCCTGTTTAATTGAACAGATTAAAACAAAAACAAACTTCAAAAACTGCTTTGAATCAATTAGTTCTAAATACTTTTATTGGACTGTTCAAATGTAATCTCTTTTTGATTAGTCAGAGATGCCAAAAATCGAGAACATTCTCCCACTTCATATTTCAGGTAGGAACCGGCTAGACTCAACAGGAAGAGCTAGCGAGTGCCTCTCGGTGCGATAGGGCCTCCGGAGGGGAGCACGTCTGGACGTGTGGGGCGTGCGCAGGGCAGTGGCGACCCGGGGCCTTCTTGTCTCTCTTCTGTCAGCGCTGTTGAGCTGTAAGTCACCAGCCACACAGTCGACGCATTCAGAGTGCCCGGGACGTGGGGTGTGGTGTGCTCACAGACGTGTGCACCCAGAGAGTCTCCTCTCACACATCCTCATCCCTGCAAAAGCAGCTCCGTTGCCATTAGCTGTCACTTGCCGACCCACCCGCCCCGGGTCCTAATCAACTGTGACCCTGCCGTGTCCACTCTCTGTCTCTGGATCGGTTCCCTGCTTTCAGCATTTCTGTTCCCGGGTCACGCGACACTTCTCATGACCAGCTGCTTCCGCTTAGCGTGAGTATTTCTGGTTCTGCACCACCACCGCATTCCTGTTTATGGCCAGATAACACTCTGTCCTGTAACTCTGCCACGTTCTCTTGTGTGTTTGTCAACTGATGAGCGTGGGTGTTTCTGCGTTTTGACGACTATTTTCATTTCTCTTAGGTATGCATCTGGGAGTAGAAATGCAGAAACCCCGTATTTAATGGTTTGAAGAACTTCTAGACTTTTCTGAGCAGCTGCACCATTTTACGTTCCCACCAGCGGTGTGTGATGGTTCCGGTTTTCCACCTACTTGTCAAAACGCTTGTTACTACCTGACGTCTTTATCCTCGCCATCAGAGCAGGATAGAGATGGTGTCTCAGGGTGGTTTCAGTTTAATTTGATGCCTAAAAACATGGAGCACCTTTCTGTGTGCATACGGGCCATTTGTGTAGCTTCTTTGGAGAAATGTCCATTCAGACCCTTCACCGAGTTTTTATTTGGATCGTTAGACTTTTTATCGTTGACTTACAAGCGGTCTTTGTATATTCCTCACGGGAGTCCTGTATCTGATACGTGATTTGCGGATGTTTTCTCCCATTCTGGGGGCATCTTTTCACTTCCTTGATGGTGTTCTTTGCAGCACGGATATTAATTTTGAAAAAGTCCAACGAATCTCTTTCCTTTGTTGTTTGTACTTTTGGTGTCACATGTCAGAATTCTTTGCCAAATCCAAAGAGTTTTCTTCTAAGAGTTTTATGGTTATTACATGTAGGTCTTCGATCCATTTTGAGCTGACTTTTGTGCCTGGCGCCAGGCGAGTGTTCAGGTCCATTCTTTTGCGTGTGGCCGTCCAGTTTTCCCGGCGCCATTTGTTGAAGACCGTTCTTTCCTGGTTGGCTGGCCTTGGCACACGTGGTGAAGATCAGCTGGCCGCCGATGTACGGGCTCACTTCCGGACTCCCAGCTCTGTCCCACTGATCCGTACGGCTGTTCCTGCACAGCACAGCATTCTCTTGACTACTGTTGCTCTTTGGCAAGTTTTCAAACCATCAAGTGTGAGTCTTCCCACGTTCTTCTTCTTCTTAAGGACTGTTTTGACCATCCTGGTCTCTTGGAAATCTGAGTGAGTGTTAGAAGTTCTACAAAGAAGTACACTGTGATTCAGATGATGACGATTTTTGTTGAACGTCCTCCACCAGAGACTCCTTCCTCGTCTGTGTCCAATCTGCCAGTGGGTCCCTCCGCGGCATCCTAGTTTCTGTTGCACTGTCTTTGGTCATTGTCATTTAGTTTTGATTCTTTCTTAGAACCCCATCTCTGTTTACATTGCCCATCTGTTCTTGCACTGATCTTAATCATGGTAACTTAAAGTTGGTGGTCTGATCTTTTCAACTTTCCTACCATGTCCGACTTGGTTCTGACACTGGCTCTATCTTTTCAAAGTAAACTCTTTTTTTCCTTTTAGAATGCTTGATAATTCTGTGTTGAAAGCTGGGCATGATGTCCTGGGCAGAAGGTAGTAGTGAATCTGCCTGTGGAGGCAATGCCTGCAGGAAGAAGAGCTCTGCAGTCCTGACTGTGTCTCCATCTGTTAGTGAATCCGCAGACCCTGGACTGAGAGCCTAACAGTGCCTCTCAGTTCTGGCCCCACCCCGTAGGTGGGACAGAATGGCTGGAGGGGTGGGGGTGGCTGGAATTGGGTATTTCCCTTTCCCTGGGTCAGTGAGGCTCTGATAAAAGCCTCAGAGGGTAGGCTCAAGTAAAACAGTTTCTCTGCAGGCCTTGTCAGTAGCAGGGTGTGCTGGGCCATTTCATGATGGCCCCTCTCCCCTCCCCCACTCTCCCTGCCAGAAGTGCCGGGGGAGTTTCCTCCTGTTTTCTTGAGCTCCTGGTACAGCGTCTAGAGGCAAAATCCACAAAAGTGTGAGTGCCCCCTGGAGTTTTTGTCCCTCAGAGCTGCCCACGCGGAGGGCTGCCCACACAGAGGGCTGCCCACGCGGAGTCTCCACCTATTGCTATTTGTGTTAAACTACAGGTGACCTTTCCTCCCCGGGCACCGGCTGCTGGAAGGTTTCTGCTCCAGTAGGTCATGAGTTTCTGTATTTGCTTATCTCTCTAATTTGGGGGAAGTGACCTCAGAATGTTTGCCTGTGATCTCAGCGTTTTTATTTTTCTTGAGGGCTGAAAAAAAAGTGGGTTCAAAAATGTATGTTAAACATCTCAGCTGAAGAGAGCTCCAGGAATGGATGTGAACCGTGGAGCTGGCCAGGCCCAACCCTGCCTCTGAGCTGCCTCGGGGCGAGGAATCCACATCAGGCCTGTGGAGTTTCCAGAATTCGGGGAAAAAGATCAGTCTGCCATGTTCCCTTCCTTGGCCCTTGTGTCTCAGCCCGCTCACCCACACGTTGGTGGAGTGCAGGGCTCTGTGCTGAGGGCGGTGACTACGGTGAGCTGCCTTCTGCTCCTCACGGACCGATCCTGGCAAACCCCTCCATGCGAACTGTGGCTGTCATCACAGTCACTTCAATCCCGGCAGTAGACTTAGCTGCCCAGCTGGAGAAGTGCACCTGCAAAGGCAGGGACGGGGCGCTAACCCGGGTCCGACGGCTCAGTCGGCAGACCACCTCCAGTTGGGACGTGCACAGCTCGGCCCTGCAGTCCTGGAGGAGCCTTCTCTTGTTGAGAGGATCACAGGAAGACACAGGAAACGATGACCATTTGAGAAAATCATGGGGATAAGTAAGGGCCAATGCTACGTCAGTGAGAGGCGGTGGACGGTCTCGGGAGATGGAAGCCGGAGCATCTGTAAGTGGTCTGTGCTGAGGCTGTCCGCTAACGGGGTTCAACCAGAGACGTGACCGATGAAAACCTAGAGTGTGTGGAAATGTGCACTCTGACCCCAAATTGGAAGGCCAGGGAGGGAAAGCGCTTTCCCCGGGAGTAATGGGCCCGCCTCGCGGACACGCGTCACCCTGAGCCTCAGGGAGCCGTTGGGGGGGGCCGCCGCCTGCCACTCTTCCCTTAAGGAGACAAACAGTCCAACCGTGATCAGTGAGAACCTCTTGGTGTTTATGTTTATCACCTTTCTGATTAAATTAAAACTGTTGAGAAACTTTGGTTTTAGCTCTTCTAAGTGTTTGCTTCTAATCATAAAATATTACAATTAGGGAATATGAACCATTTTTGAAAATTGAAGATTTTCCAATTATTTTATGCAATATTATTACAATATTATTGTCATATGCTGTACTTTTCATGTCTGTTACTTGATTTTATAACTAGAAATTCATACCCTTTAACCCCCTTTATCTGTTTCACTTTTCCCCCACCAGTTTGGGCTCTGTATTTAAGAGTGTTTGTTTGTTCATTTGTTTTGTTTTGTCTTGGATGGTATTTGCCCTTCTCTGTCTGGCTCATCTCAGTCAGCCTCAGACCCTCTGTGCTGTCCTGAACGGCAAGCTCTCACTCCTTCTTGTGGCTGAGTGATATTCCAGTGAGTCCCGGCACCACTTCCCTCTCCCCGGTCCGCTGCGGATGGACGCAGCAGGTGCTCTGGGTCGTAGCTACTGTAACAATACTGCAGTAAACATGAAAGCACAAATACTAATTTTAATTTTGACACTATAACTATTTTGGGGGGAAATTGCAATAATTGAAACCCTCCTAGAGTGCTGGTGGGAGTGCCACCACGCTGAGGATTACCGTGATCCAGGCATTCTGGGCCCCCATGACCTTGCCTCCTTGGAGGTCGCACACAGTTAGCGCTGTGCGCTGTTGTTCACGTGTGTGTGTCGCACCCCAGGTTGACACGCAGCGGAGCTGCACTGAAGACACGCAGAGATGCCCACAGACCCGTTACTACAACCCAGAGCGGAAACGTTTCCAGCGTCCGTCCACCTGAAACTAGGTGAGTCCCTCACTATACATTCATACACATGACGTGACGTGACATGGCATGGCACATGACATGGTGTGACATGATGTGACAGGACGCGCATGGCACAGGGTGACCTGCTGGGACCTGACGTGGGATGGCGGGGTGTGGTGTGCTGTGATGTGACCTGAGGTGTGGTGAACTCACATGACAGGATGTGAACGGATGCACGATCAGTGGCACACGCCGCGGGGATGGACAGACCACACTCCCCGCCCCGTGGAAGAGTCTCACGGTGTCGCGTCCAAGAACCCCGACTCTCGGAGTGCGTGGTGTTCTGCACGCACGGCCGTGGGCCCCACGGGCGCGTGGCTGGAAGTCAGCACAGCAACCTCGGCAGTGACGGGGTGGGGGCGCAGAGGGGCCGTCGGTGCCGCTCACGTTCAGCTTCGTGACCTGGGTGGAGGTCACGTGCAGTGTCTGGGGATTAGTCATGTAACGCATCGCCATAAATTATATGTTCTGTCCACCTTTGTCTGTATTATACTTCGGGTTTAATGAGATGTTTGGTAAATGACTGAGTGTGGCCAGTGTGGGAATATCTCTACGGGGGTGAGATCAGGGCTCCAGAAAGATCCAGATCACGCGGAGCCATTGGAAGAGCTTTGGGCTTTCTCGGAGAGGAGCCAGGGCACCGGAGAGGCTTGGGCAGAGGAGCGTCCCGCCAGCTGGGCCGCGAGTCCAGGCTGGGGGCCGAGGACAGCAGTGCGGCGAAGAGCGTGCGCTGCAGATTCTGATGCACGTCGGTAAGTCGCCATCTGCAGAATCTGCACAGTGTACAGCCCGTGGGCACGTCCCGCCTCGTCCCTGCGTGGTGGGCTCCGCAGGGGTGGGTGTTCCTACGCTTGACGGGGAGCGGGGTGTCTTACATGGTCGTGGTTTACATTCCCTGTATCGTGGTGAGGCTGGTCGTTTCCTGCGTGTGCGAGCCGCCTGCACGGCCTTCTCTGCCAGCGGCGTTCGCTGCCGCGCTGTGCGTCTGCTGCCTCGGCCCGCGTTCTCGCGCATCTGCGTGTGTCCACCGCATACGAACACAGGTGAGCTCCAGCCACACCTTTTACCTGTGTCGTGAGTTTTTAAGTTAAAAGCCCTTTCTCACTAAACGTCATTAACTGTAAGAATAATAAAAGGCTAAAATTCCGGGGCGCCTGGGTGGCTCAGCCGGGTGCATGTCTGATGCTGGGTTCCTGCTCAGGTCGTGACCGCAGGTCGCGGGAGTCCGGGCTCGGCTGACAGCGTGCGGCCCGCCTAGGGTCTCTCCCTCCTTGCTGCCCCCCCCCCCACCACGGTGCTGTCTCCGTCTCCCTCAAAATAAACACACCTTACATTTTAAAAGAAAAGCTTAAAATTCACATTTTCTTCCAATATTTTTGTGATTTCTTTCTTTTCCTTTTTTGTAAGTTTAGATCTTTGTTCCACTTAGAATTTATTTTGGTGTAAAGTATGAGACGTTAATCCATTTTCTACGAAGTGTGAGAACAGCAGAGTGTTCAGGGCACATGTTGTAGACAGAGGTGCTTTGGTTTGCGTCTGCCTCTGCTGGTTACGAGCCCTGTTAAGCGGTCGGTGACACCAGGACCCGTCCGCCCAAGCGGAGAATGGGACCGTTCAGGGTGAGCCAGAGCGGCTGTTTCAATGCCACCCACGGTGAGCTCCATGCCAGGCGACCCTTCAGTGAACCAAGCCTGGACGCCACCTCCTGCCCTCAGTAGCCCATCCCATCTCGGGGACGAGGGAGGAGGGCCCTGGCCATGGCCCTGAGGCATCATGGGAGAGTCGAGGACGCCTGGTCACGCGGCTTGCTCATGTCTGGCTGCCGCGCCTGCGCCCGTTCCTGGCGCACCGCTGCCCTCGCCCTGGCTTGCTGCCAGCCTGTTTACCCGGCCTCGTGGCCCCATCAGAACGCAGCCCACGGCGGGCAGCTCCAGACCCGTGGCCACTGGCGCTCCGTGGTGGGGCCTCTGTCTCTTCGGATAGCGTGTTTCTCAAAGGTGGCTGTGGTCGGCTGCAGATGAACTGGACTTGCTCCGGAACTCTGGGGGCTTCCACTTGTCATTTCGCTCGTGGTGGTGGTCATAAAGTCCACGTGGCGTCTGCTCCCGCTACGAAGATCTCTGACGGCGTGTGACCTGCGGGGTCGGGTGGCCTGAGTCTTGGTGGGGCCGCAGCCTGGACCTGCCCCGCTGCCCTCCTTCCGCACCACCTGTGGACCGAAGCCGTGGTCTCGAGGAGGGGAGGTGCCGCTCCAGAGCCCAGCGGGGATGGTTGGGTGGTGTGCCTCCTCGCGGTGGGGCCTTCATCAGACACGGTGCCCTGGCTGCTGGACCGTGAACGTTTCACTGCCGTGCACGCGCCTGGGTTCCGTAGGGCTGGTCTGCCGTTCGGTGGAGTGTGGGGGGCCCCAGGGCCTGACGGTCCCCCTGCTGTTGCCGGCCGGGCCGGAGCGGTGCTGCAGAGAGCGGGACAGCGTGAGATCCGGAGGCTCCAGACCTTTCGGTCCACTTCACGACAGAGGGCAGAAGAGGTGAGGTGGCTCGGGAGGGGATGTAAGTACATGCGCTTTCCAGTTTCACGAGAACGAAACTTCCTGGTCTGCTTCCCTGATGGGGGGGCACGGAGCACGTCCGCTGAATCCAGGCCCCGCGTGACGCCCCGCCGTGGTGCTGGCTCGCTCTGCCGCTGGCCGGGAGCCGCGAGGGACCGTGTCCTCCGGGGGTCCCGCAGGTGAACTAAATGGAGACAGCCGTAGTGAGACCCTTGCTGTCCCCGACCTGAGCTCCTTGAGTGTGGCCCTAGTCTTTCCAGTTTCCTCTGGGATGAGCTACTGGTTTTTACTTCGGATCTTGCCCAGGATGGGGGTGGGGCACAGCTTCACAGGCTTCCGTTTGGCGCTGCTGGCCCCGTGTCTCTAACCCTACCCCCAAAGGCCCAGCGTGGGGTTTGCACCGTCTGCCCAGGAGATCTTTCCCATACGACAGCCTCGTGAGTCTGCTGGGCTCATGGATCCATTGCCAGTGGCCTGGATTCCATGTATTACCTGACCCAGGTGACCCTGCTCTAGCGCCAGGGTAGTCATGACCCCTCAGGTCTCCAGGTGTTACTGTCAACGCCAGACCTGTGTCCAGCAACCCTGAGGGTTTCTGTGTTCCCCTGGCCTGGTGCACAGTCACCCACGGAAACGGCCTGCACCCCGTAGAGGGCGCCTCGGGGTATCATTGTCATGCATTCTTGCCTCCGTGCGTCAAGGTCCTTCCTCCTGAGAACATGGTCTCCTTTTCCTCTTCAGTCATCGGGCCTTGGGTCCAAAACTTGGCTCAGGTCTGGAGACCGCACGAGGGGGTACTGCTCTCCGTTTCTCATTTTTCCATCCTTGATTTCTTCTGGTGAGTTGAACAGTAGCCTGACTGGCTATCTCTTTTGCCCCCAGGGATGCTGTGTTCTGTAAACCGTCTTCCTAATTCTGAAGGTCAAGTCTCACTGGCTGCCCCTCCAGCACTGCCGGGCAGGATGATAATTGCATCTGCCTGGCCTCTGATCTTGACGCACTGCCACCTGGCCCCTCTCTTCGCAGAGTCCTGGCACCCTGTGGTTAGCGCGAGCCCAGTTCTGCAGCGGCGGCGCCCCCATCGGGCCCGGCCGCACAGGACAAGCCCCCTGGAGGCCTTCGCTGTGCTGGGGCCTCTCCCAGTGCAGCCCTTGGAGTCCCTTCCGTCCGTTGGGTGATCCGGCCGTGCGGGCGCGCCCGTCCAGCGCGCCTCCTTCCTCGTCTCTCAGTCCCTCTTGCCACAGTCTGCCGCGCCGCTCTGGCGTTTCAGCTCCCTTAGCACGGGCCATTGATTTTTCTGTGGTTCCAGGAAACATCCCAGTAGCGATTTCACACCATCTCTTGAGGCTCTGCCAGGACGCTGAATCCTGTATCTTAGCACCGCTGCCAATTCCACACAGTCTCCCTTAGAAGAGCTTTTGTCCAGGACTCTCGGGCAGGTGTTCCTCAGAGCCCCGTCCTGCACGCCCTCCCCGGTCCCCGCCAGTGCACGCTGTCCGAGTCTGGAAGGTCCTCCTTGGACGCAGGCCACTGCAGCCGTGGCGCAGCCCTGATTGTGATCTGCTGGCCAGCCGTGGTGGGCGGGCCTTACCAGGACGCAGCACTGCGTTCTCTTTAAGGAGAGAGTTTCTCTTCTTAACAGAAGGCGCAGACCTTCAGGGGAGCTTGGGGGTCACCAGCCCAGGTGTCCACCACTGCTTGTGTCGGGCTTCTGTCCTTCCCACCCAGAATCCGGCACTGCCTTGGTTGGGAGCTTCACCTTGATCATTTTGGATTTGGCTGCCCTAAGTGCGGTGCCTCTGTGCTGTGCCAGCTAACGCCCCTGCCTCTTCCAAAGAGCCCCATGTCCCAGTGTCAGAA
Source organism: Helogale parvula (assembly GCA_004023845.1). Lineage (NCBI taxonomy): Eukaryota > Metazoa > Chordata > Mammalia > Carnivora > Herpestidae > Helogale > Helogale parvula. The sequence continues at coordinate 101,256 of PJEM01005254.1, forward strand.
ACTTGAGCGTGCTGAGCTCCATGGGGAAGGAAAGTTAGGGCTGCAGATGGAATTCAGGTTGCCCGTCAGCTGACTTCAGAATAGGGAGGTTGTCTGGATTTTCTGGGTGGTAATTTCTCCCTGTCCTGCCGTGCCCCCATGGCACTGACCTTGGCCAGCACTGCCTTTTGCAGCAGAGGTAGCAGCCAGGAGGAGCAGGCCTGGAAACGACATGGCAGGGACCCGTGCCTGTGTCTGTCACGCAGAGAGGACCGGACTGTTGACAGTTGGCTGTACTGAGACCTGAAGGATTTCCCGTCAATTTGTATTTAGTATTTTTCACTTGCAGACATTGAGGACGTACGGTATCTCTCAGTGAGGTCGTACAAAAGTCTTTTTGTTGACCTCATCTGCAGAAAAGCATATACCTGAATAGAATGGAAGAATATCTTCCAAAGGCTCAGGAGAAAATCCCTGTCTACTTAGGACTCTGTGTCTTTCATGTAAATACCAATGGGAGGATCTTCACAAGAACCTACTCTGATGGGAAAGGAATTCTGAACCCGCGAGGACGGAGGCACAAGGAGTAACGAACAAATACCTGGCTGAATGACGAATGACCCTGAACGAGGAGACAGACACTTGGAAGTCTGGAAACTCGGCAAGTCCTGAAGTAATAACAGATGGCACGTGTGACAGGATTAGAGTCAAACGGCTTAAAAGTACTTTTGTTCCTTACTAATAAGATAGAAATGTTTATTACGTTTTTGATGCTCTTAAGTATGTAATTAATATTTAATGGCAGTAACTAAGAAGTATAGAAATAGAATGTTTAACAAGCTGATGAGGTAAAAACAAGTTGGTATAAATATGTCAAAATGTGTCAGTGACCACTGTAACTGTAAATATTTTAAAGTTTTCTGTAAACCAGGGAAGCCGGAATAAATTTTTTAAATAGTATTGCCGCGTGCATGTTACAGGAGACACATAAAACATGACGGAAACATTACAAGTGGTGAATAAAGATGCCATGCAAACATAAACAAGAAAAAACAATAGTAGTATCAACATCAGAAAACATAGAAGCAAAGAGACAAAGCCAAAGACCTCTCTCCAGTGTGAGGTAGTCGTAAAATGTCATAAAAACTTAGTCTTGTATGTTCCTAACAATATAATATCAAAAATGCAAAGTAAAAATCGGCACAATTCTATAAGTAAATGGAAAGAGCTACCACCTTACTAAAATATTTTTGTCACACTGTTCTCAGAAATGAATAGATGTGGCACTCTAGAAAACAAAAACATTGCAGACAGACTTGACAAGCTTGATATGGAACCGATCTACCGCGTACCCGCCCAGCAGGGCAAGAGCACACGGTTTTTGAGCGTACGCAGAATTTCATTTAAAAGAGAACATCACAAAAGAGTGCCCCGACACCCTCTCAAGAAAACGACTGTTCGTTCAGACCGCGTGCTTGATGTGTACTTGACGCACAATCTAATAAAATTAAAAATCAACTCCAAAATATAGTAAAAAAATTCCTCCCGTAAATTTGTAAATTTTAAAACACATGTCAAAGTATTCATGAATCAGAGGAAATTACAGCGGAGGTAAGAGGACGCTGAAACATCAGTCGAGGTTCTCCAGAGAAACGGCAGGTAGAGAGGGGCCGGTGCGGACACTCGGGGCCTGCGGAGCAGCCCGCTGACGGCGCAGGTCCAGTGTGGGTCTGAAGGCTGGGAACCCGGCGAGGCCAGGAGACCGATGTCCGGCTCCGACAGTCGGGGGGCAGGTTCACCTTCCTCTGCCTTACGGTCCTCGGGTCCTCACTACACTGGATGAGGCCCACCCACTTTGGGGAGGGTGGGTCTTCTCTGCTGCGCCCCCCAGTTCCCACGCTAGTCTAGCCACTGATTTGACTTATGTACATATATTTATGTTCCTCATTGTCTGGAAAGCAGACCCGTGTCAGCCAGGGTGTCCGGGCACATCTGAGCCCTGACCACTGGCCGAGTGTGCGTTCTTGCACGAGGACACGTTCAGCCACGGATCTCCCGTTTCTGTTTGACTTGAGAAGTGCTCGCGCTGCCTTTGGGGAGATTGTGGTGTAAGCTTGTTCCTGTTCCTCGGTACGTACCTAGCGCCTGCTGTGTTCCGGGCCTCAGATCACTGACCGATCATCTCGGATAACAGAGCTGTTTGTTACTGAGATACTCGTCTGTCCACAGCGCAGTGCTCGTGAGACCTTCCTCGTTGCCCCTCCCCTCCTCCGGCCCCACATCCGCCTGGCCCAGCGCCCCACCGGTGCTTTCTTGACAAAGTCTCAGGGGGTGTTCACACCTCCACCTTCAATGGTCACGTCTCTCTTTTCATCTTGCTCGACTTTTTAGTCTCATCTGAGAGAACTGAAATGTCTTGAAACACTTTTTTTATGTTTTTTTTTAAAGTTTATTTATTTTGAGAGGGAGGAAGGGAGGGAGGGTCAGAGAATCCCAGGCAGGCGCCATGGTGTCAGTGCGGAGCCCAGTGCAGGGCTCGGACGCATGAGCTGTGAGAGCGTGACCTGAGTTGAAGTCGGATGCATAACCAACTGAGCCGCCCAGGAGCCCTGAAATGCAGGTGTCTTTTGACACCATGTTCCCTTGCCTGGCTTTTTACTTGACTGGCTATTTTTTTTCTTCGTCCGGGCTCTTCCTCTCCACCCAGATGTCCAGCTACAATCATGCAGGGTCCAGCTGGAAGTCTGCTTTCACCGCTGCTGCACTCACCCCTGGGTGTTTCATCCATTCTGAGAACCTCTGACACCATTTCTATGCCGATAACGGTAAATGCATATGGCCCCCCAGACGTCCCCCCAGGAATCGGGTTTGTCTGCATCCCGCTGCTCACCTGACACCTGACGTGTAGTTCTCCACACACGTCCTCAGTGCGCTCGGGATGGCTGTCGCGGTGTGCGCTGAGAATCGGCGTCTCTCTGGCCTCTTGACACGGCATCCGCTGAGCTGCTCAGACCAGAGCCTGTTATTCACCCGCTCAAGTGCCAGTTAGCGCTTCCTGTGGATCCCCCTTTAGTTACGTCTTAAACTTTCACTGTCGTCCTACCGATCCATCTTCTGTCACCTCTTTTCCAGATTTCCGCATCAGGCTTCTGTTCTCTTGTTCTTCACACGTTCAGTCTTTGTCGGGAACACATGCATGTTATCGGGAACCCAGCTAGCCAACACCAGACCCCGTCTCTGTGCCGCATCAGGGTGGCCCTGCCTCAGACCCCTGCCATGCTCTGTCCCCTCAGTCAGCACCGTCCTGGGTCATAGCCTGCCTTTATTTTTAAACAGTTTATGGCATTGGTAATATGCCTAAGCTATATAGAGTTTAATCTCCACTGATTTCGCAGACAATCAGTGAAATCATAACACACATCAGAAAAGAGTGTTATCATCTTAAATGTACACACAAATCAGAGGTGTTCAGCTCAGTAAACCTCCGTAAATGAGAGCAGCTGTGTGATGAGAACCAGATCAAATCAACAAGCAAGGCATTTGTGGCTCCCAGAGTCCCCACCGGTCTCTCTTACCCCCGACCCCCTAAACTAACCACTGTCCAGACTTCTAATCCCACGGGTGGCTTCCTTGGCTTTTCAGCTTTATGTAAATGAAATCTTGCCATGTGGATGCTTCATGCCTCAGCGCTGCCGCTCCGCACTGCGTGCGAGATGTGTCCACTCGTCACACGTGGTCATGGCTCACGTGTCCCACTGTTGTCCATGATTTCACCGCAGGGTCCCCCCTGTGCTGGGCTGTGCCCCTTGGGGGCCTTCAGGGTTCCTTCTCCTCTGAGCATTTCTGTGCATGTCTTCATGAGCCCACAGGGGCACACTGCCCTTGGGGAGGTACCTGCAGAGGAGTTCCCGGCTGTGAACTTCCAGAAAATAAGTGTTTGTCTTTGGTGAGTACTACTGTTTGTGCGTCCGCAGAAATCATCCCGCGGCGGCGTGGGCGAGCTCAGCTCCTCCACTTCCGCAACGACGCTTCAGATGCCAGCCTCCCTCTGTCACCCATTTGAGGAAGGAATGGCAGTGGGATCAAAAGTTTTGCTCAATTCGCATTTCCCTAATGAAAAACTACACTGAACACCTTTTAAAATGTGCCTAGTCAAGTTTTCTGTCCATCTTTCTAATTATTAGGTTTAAAACAATTTTAAAAAAATTTTAATGTTTATTTATTTTTGAGAGAGACACAGCATGAGTGGGAGGGTCAGAGGGAGAGGGAGACAGAATCCGAAGCAGGCTCCAGGCTCTGAGCTGTCAGCACAGAGCCTGACGCGGGGCTCGAACCCACGAACCGTGAGATCATGGCCTGAGCCGGAGTCGGACGCTCAACCCACGAGCCCCCAGGCGCCCCTGTTGGTTTTCAGAATGTAATCATTGATCGACGTTCCGGAATTTTTTGTATGTTACGTAAAGGTTTCCAGTCAGGACAAAAATCGTCAATTGCGTGTACGTAACATGTACACCCGTAGGCTTTGGATCAGAGGCTCTTTGTAAATTCCAACGGTCTCTCTATGGTAAGCCCTTGCGAGTGTGTCTGTTTTCTCACTTTCATTTCTGTTGGTGTTCACTTCTCTGTTTTAAAAGTGCCCTGTGTACACACGTGTATGCAGTGTGTATACATCAGATATAATTAATGAGATACATTTCACGTAATGTGTAAGTCGCTCATTTAGACTGAACGGTTCGGTGGCTCTTAGTTCACGCACAGAACGATGCAGTCATCACAGGCTTACCGGCAGATCATTTGCGTCACTTCCAGATGCCCTCGGCCTCACCCAGTTCCCTCAGCCCTTTCAGTCCTGTGGGATGCTGGCCTTTTGTGACTCAGTTCTTTCTTTTTGCATAATGTTTCAAGTCACATCCATGCTGTACAGTGTGTCATATAATAATTTTGTTTATTTGGCAAAATGTTTATTGCCAAATAACAGTCCATTTGGAATGAAATGGATATACCACATTTCACCTTTCCATCCAGTAGCCAGCGGACATTTGGGTTCTTTCCACTTATTGATTCTTTTGATGAATAAAGCTGCTGTAGACCTTCACGTAAGTTATCACGTCGATGTATGTTTTTATTTCTCTTAGGTATGTCCGGAAAAGTGAAATTGTGGTTCATGCGGTGACTCTGTGTTTAACATCTTGAAGGAACTTCTGGGTGGTTTTGTAAACTGTGCCGTTTTATGTTCCGACCAACAGTGTCTGAGGTTTTCAGTTTCTCCCTATTTCTGTTAACATTTCCTATTATGTCTTTCCGATTGTGGCTACGGATGTGAAGTTGTGTCTCACTGCGGTTGTGATTTGTATTACCCAGATGACTCATGATGTTAAGTATTTTTTTGTGTGCCTTTTGGCTGTTTGTATATCTTCTTTGTAAAAATGTCTATTCCTATCCTGCATCCATTTTTAATTGGGTTATTTTTATTTTTATTGTTGAGTTGTTAGAGCTCTTAATATAATAGTTCCTCATAAGATGTGTAACTTGTTTGTATTTTCTTCCATCTGTGGTGTGTCTTTTTCACTTTATGAATGAGATCTTTGAGGCACAAAAGGTCTTAATTTTCAGGAAATCTACTTTACCTACTTTTGTTGTTGTCTGCGGTTATGATGTCATGTTTAAGGAACCACTCCCTAATCCAAGGTCACAAAGATACATACTTGTTTTCTTCTGTGACGTTTATAGTTTTAGCTCAGTCTCTTGATTCATTGTTTTGTTAACATTTTACATGCAGTTTCAGGTGGGTGTCAGCTTGGTCTGACATCAGTTGTTGCAAAGACTGTTCTTTCCCTCCTGTAATTGTTTTGGGTGTCCTTGTCAAAATCAACTGACCATACGTGTGAGAATTTATTTCTGGATTCTCCATTCTGTGCCACTAGTCTGTATATCTGTTCTGATGCCCGTGCCTCATGCCAGTACCACACTTAATAATTTCTGTAGCTGTGTAGTAAGTTTAGAAATCAGGGCATGAATCCTCCAATTTTGTTCTTCTGTGGAAAGATTTTTTGGGTATTCTGGTCCTCTTGAATTTCCATATGAATGTTAGGATCAGCTTGTCAAGTTCTGAGAAAATGACAGGCCGGGATTACAATAGATATTGCATTGAATCCACAGATTAATTTGGGAAATGTTGCATTTTACCAACATAAAATCTTCTGGTCCATGGTCACAAGCCATTTTTTTTTTCATTTATCTGGAGCTGTTTCATTTTCTTTCAACAACGTTTTACAACTTTCAGAGTATAAGTTTTCCATTTCTTTTGTTAATTTCATTTCTAATTATGTTTTTGGTGCTATTGTAAACGAAGTTGTTTTCTTAATTTCATGTTTGGATTTTTTTATTACCAGTATATAGAAACAAAATGGGTTTTATATGCTGAAGTTATGAATTTATTAGTTCTTATACTCCGTAATGCATTTCCTAGAGTTTTGTATACGTGCAAGGCCGTGCTGTCTGCAAATAGAGGTGATTTTACTTCTTCCTTTCCAACCAGAATGCCTCTTATTTCTGTACTTTGCCTAAGGCCAGACCTTCCAGGACAATGTTACATAGAGGCAGTGGGAGAACGCGGGCCAGTTTGCCTCCTATGTTGGTAGGCAAGTACTCGGGTCTTTCACAACCAGGTGCCATGGCAGGTGTGGGGTTCTTTAGATTTTCTTTACCAAGTTGAGCGATTTCCCTTCTGTTCTTAGTTTAGCGTCCTTTTACTATGAAGGGGTGGTTGATTTAGACTTTTGTTAATGTATTGAGATAATCATGTTTTCTGTTTTTCATTCTGATAATATGATATTGTGTCAGTAGGTTTTCACATGTTAAACTAACCTTGCATTCCTGGAATTAACCACACTTGGTCGTTGCATACAATTTTTTTAGATGTCGCTCCATTTAGTCTGCTATTATTTTGTTGAGGATTTTCACATCTAAAGTGTGGTTAGTATATGTTTCAGTTTGAAAAATAAGAAAAGTAAGATGGATAGAGGTTCAGCCCGTACTCCACAGTCACGCAGCTGGAACGTGGGAGAGGGAAGGCTGAAACCGCAGATCTGCTCGTTTCAAAGTTCATGTCTTTTGAGGACTTTGAGTTCAGGTGACATTCTTGACTTCCAAAACTGCAGTTCTGAATCAGAGCAAGTATATTCTCTTTCATCATGGGGACTTATTTTACCTCTCAGAAAGATCGCATTCCCTACCACTTTCTTTTTTAAAAAGATAGTTACGCTGTCTGAAAAAATATGCTAAAAATATCAATCAAGCTTTCTGACTAGCTCTCCATGGATAAAAGTGCAAAAGATATTATTAAAAATCAAATAATTTCTATACTTTGATGAAGAGAAATGTACTGTGTTGCATTGTAGATAATTCCTCTGGAATTTTCCAGATTTAAACTCAGGTTCAAATGGAGAATTAACATATATGTATGTTAACCTCTGACCCTTCTTTTCCCCATCCACCCCCTCCCCACCCGCCTCCCCTCTGGTAACTGCGTTTGTTCTCTGTGGTTAAGAGTCTGTTTCTTGGCTCGCCTGCCTCCTCTCTCTCTTTGTTTCCTTTGCTCATTTGTTTGTTTCTTAAATTCCACATATGAGGAAAATCCTATAGTGATTGTCTTTGTCTAACTGACTTAATTCGCTTAACATTATACTCTCTAGTTCTATCCATGTGATTGCAAATGGCAACATTTCATTCCTTCTTATGGCTGAGTAATATTCCATTGTTTATATATACACATCTTCTTTATCCATTCATCTATCAGTGGACACTTGAGCTGTTTCCATGGATTGCTATTGTAAACAGTGCTTCAATAAACACAGGGTTGCATGTATTCTTTTGAGTTAGTGTTTTTATATTCTTCAGGTAAATACCTAGCAGTGTGATTACTTGGGTCACGGGATAGTTCCATTTTTAGCTTCTTGTGGAACCTGCATACTGTTCTCCAGAGCGGCTGCCCCAGATCACAGTCCCACCAACAGTGCACAGGGGTCCCTTTTCCCACATTTTTGCAAACCCTTGTTATTTCTTTCATTTTTTCATGCTTGTTTATTATTTTTGAGAGAGAAAGAGGGCATGAGTGGGAAGGACAGAGAGAAAGAGGGAGAAACAGAGGATCCCATGCAGGCTCCACACCATCAGAGCAGAGCCCAACGTGAGGCTTGATCTCACAACCATGAGATCATGACCTGAGCCAAAGTCAAGACTCAGCGGTTTGTCTGACTGAGCTGTCCAGATGCCTCCAACCCTTGTTACTTCTTATCTTTGTGATACTAGTCATTCTAGTAGGTTAGGTGATATCTCATCGTGGTTCGCATTTGCATTTCCCGGTGATTGAGGATGTTGAGCGTCTTTGCATGAGTCTGTTGGCCATCTGGAAGTCTTCTTTGGGGACATGTCTGTGCATGGCTTCTGTCTATTTTTTAATTGGATGATGATAATGATGATGCTTGACATTGAATTGTGTAAGTTCTTCATGTATTTTGGATAGTAAACCTTTATCAGATATGTCATTTGCAAATATCTTCTCCCATTCAGTAAGTTGCCTTCTGGTTTTGTTGATTATTTCCTTCACTGTGCACAGGCTTTCTGCCTTGATGAAATCCTGATAGTTTATTTTTGTTTTTATTTCCCTTGCCTCATGAGACATATCTAGAAAAAGTCACTACAGCCGGTGTCAGAGGTTACTACCTTTTCTCTCTTCAAGAATTTTTATGGATTTCAATCTCACGTTTAGTTCTTTAACCCATTTTAAGGTTTTTTTTTTGTATGAGGAAAGAAAATGATCCAGTTTCATTCTTTTGCATGTAGCTGTCTTGTTTTCCCAACACAATTTGTTGAAGAGACTCTCTTTTTCCCATTGCATATTCTTGCCTTCTTTGCCAAAGATTAATTGGCCTTATAATTGTGGGTTTATTTCTGGGTTTCTGTTCTGTTCCACTGGTCTATGTATGTGTTTTTATTCCAGGACGATACCGTTTTAATTACTACTGCTTTGTAGCATAACTTAAAATCTGAAATTGTGATACTTCCGGTTTTACTTTTCTTTTTCAAGATTGCTTTGGCTATTTGAGGTCTTGTGTGGTTCCATTCAAGTTTTTGGATTGTTTTCTCTGATTCTAGAAAAGTAATATTTTAAGATGTGTAAGTTCCATAGAAATGGCATTCTTTAAGTAAGAGTTCAATTGATAAATGATAGATAGGTGGTAGAGCTTTAAATACATTTTTATATTTTGGGGGGCTTAGAATTATGCCATGGAATCATGAGTTAATTTTTCTCATCTTAATCATATTATTATAACACACCTATATTTCTACTGGCTACCATCATGTCACTGACACAGTTTCTTTTGCAGTTCCTGTGATTCACTGAAAAATTCTAGATCTAGCACCCCTTTTCAAATTTGCTAATACTTGGCTTTAAATAAAAGTTTTCAACAGAGCTTTTGTTTGGCATTATTTAAGTTACACAAACCAGTTTTGCATTTTTCTTAAATTCCCTCCTCATCTAGTACAGTTCTGGATGTGTGTTAATTTAATTAAAATAAAAACATGTAAAATTACTTTGTAATTTCCAGAACACTTTACAAATACGAGATTTCAATAATGATGAAAACGATGGTAACCACTCATTAAATATGTCGCATATGATGTGTTTGTAATGCTCTCTCACTGTGCAGTCTCCCACGACCTCAGTCATGTTTGTACACAGAACAGTGTATGGTCGGGTCCTTAATTATTTATTAAAGGTCATGATGAATTTTAAAAAGGACCTCTAGATGCCTGTTGACCTAGAAATACAAGGTTACATACAAAAAAAAGTCAAGTCTATAAAGAATCCTAGAGCCAATGAAGACTGATATTGACAGGGAGCTATTTCATGTACATGTTCTGAGGAAGAAAATGGATGCAGGAAGGCCCCACGTATGATGGCCACGAAATGAACTGTTAGGTGGACCCTTAACAGTGCTTATGTGAAACGTGTAGAACAGTGCACCTGCAGCTCATAGACTTGCTGACATTGAGGCACGTCTTTCAAGGACACTGGTTAGAAAATGTGAAGGTAAAACCAGTCGGGTGGTCTTCTCCCGAGTGAGATGTTCCCTCCGGTGTACAAAGAATGATGGCTCACCGATGGCTCTGACTCACTAACACGCAGCTGCTGAACCCAGCATTCCTACTGAAGAAGAGGACGGTGTACCTTCCATTGCAAACACAAAGTTCTTTCATGGGTTCGTTTCTGTGCAAGCAATTCAGTGGGAATCTCAAGGCGACTTAAACATTATCCTCATCAACGAGAAGTCCAGAAGCAGCCGGCTCGGCAGCTGTGGATTGGACGTCGCAGCCGTATGACTGAGGACCCAGCTTCTTCCTCTGGGCATCTCGGTCTTCCTCAGGATGCCAGCTTATCACGCAGCTTAACCATGGTCACGGCTAGGAGGCCGCGGTCACTCCAGGCAGCATATCCAGAGGGGCACGCGCTCTCCCGAGGAATAAGAGCCCGCCTTTCCCGTGTCTCTTAGCTAAAGCAAGGCCAAGTGTCCTTTTAGAAACACCCACCAGACTCCTCTCAGACCGCCTTGGCTGGGACCGTGACTTCTGTGCGCGCCCAGGCCCCTCCCCGTCTAGTGGACTGGCGACACCATGACTGGCTCCAGTGAGGGGGACGGCGGGACACCTAGCAGGATCGGGGCTCTCTTCATGGGCAAGAAGGAAGTGAGGGAGGCGGGTGGACGGCTGACCATAGCCCTTGTTCCCCAGCCGGAGGTGTGCAGTGTCACAGAGCAGGGGCTGTGCACCCTTCCCCCCAAGTAAGTACTGGTGTCATAGTTTACATGCATTTCCTTCTTAACTAAGTTTAACCTTGATTTATGATTTTCTGACCCTTCAAAGTAAAGATAACGAAAGTCTTTGGGGGAAAATAACGCAAGTGCCCTCACAGACCGGGGCTTTGTAGCGAGGACGATTCCGTCTGTGGGCCGGATCCGGGGTTAGCACCTGTGACTGCTCCCGAAAATCCCGTCACACGCGGCTCCCCAGGGGTTTTCTGATTGCGGCAGTTGTGTTTCCTGTTATGTCTGCATTAAACATGAAATTGCAGCTGCCAGAATTGAGCCTTCCTTCTCCTGACAAGATTGCAAACAGCTTAGCTCCAACCATTAGGATCAACATAAACAGCCTCACGAAGGGAGCAAATGAGTTCAAGTGCACAGGGCAGAAACCTCATAAAATCCTGAGGCCACTAAAAGAGGTGGAATTACTAGAGTGTCATCGTCAGATCCAGAAGAAAATGGGGGCCACGAAATATCCACGGAAGCAGGTTCTATCACCAGGGCTGGTCCCCGAGGGCTCCTCGAGGTAAGAAGGGCTCATACAGAGTTGAGATTGGAGATCGTGTGGGTGACCCCACGGATGAAGGCTTCCTGGTCTTCCCTGTAAGCGTATCTCAGATGGTGTCATGCCCAAAAGAAACTCAAATCTGACTCCAAAATCTTGGAAGTATTGTGTCTTAGCTGGTGAAGAATTGGCAGAGAAAATAACACTGAATAACATGAGAAGCTTCTTCAGGAATCTCTTTTGACACCTCTGTCTGCTCCTGTCTGCTTGGCAGCTACTCCAGCCCTGTTCTTCTGGTGATTAAAACCTAAAGACCTGTCCAGCCATCTGCCTTCTTTCTAAAAGTGAACAATTTCCCCACTGTTCCTTCCCTCAGCCCGAAATTCCATCAGGGTTTCCCAGCCTTAGCACCGTGGAGATTCGGGCCAGGGAATTCTTCACTGGCGGGGCTGGCGCCGCAGGTGTCCATCAGCGTGTGTGGCTCCACCCACCTGAAGCCAGCAGCGCTGCCCTTGTATGAGCAGCAGAGTGAGTGTAGACAGTGCTCCGGTTCCCCGGGTAGACACAGTTACCCCTGAGTAAGACCCCCTGTTCTCTTGGGTTTCTGGATCTACCCTTCCCTAACTTAGCCACATCAGCATGCCCATCTCCTGCATCCTCTGAGCAAAACACCAAACTTTCCTTGGAAGCCATGCTTCTGAGCAGGTCAGGGATGGGAGATCATTTTTCTCTGTCACAAGGACAGTCAGGTGGACACTCAGAGTAAAAGAAAGCCTAAAACCAGTGCCCGAGGACTGGTGTGTTTGCACGCTCCAGACACAGGGCCAGGATCGGAGCATCAGATGTACAGCAAGGGGTGCAAAGTGCAGGACACTAAGAAAACCGGGAGCAGCGAGCAAGATGTGACTAACCCGAAACATCGGGGCCTAGGTTCTGAGAAAGAAGTAGACCGTGCCGACTTTTTTGAGTGCCAACCATAGGCAGTAGGTGCCAGTGGGTCACTTTTGAGGAGGTCAGACAGAACTGAAAGGAGAAAGGACCAGAAAAGAGAGGGTTGGGAGCATGGCGCCAGGAAAGTAGCTGGAGGAGGACGGACAAGCTGGACCGGACACGTCGGCTGTCCTGAGCGCGCCAGACCCTCACGTTAACAGTCTTTTCTGCTTGGGACGCCCTGCACCTGAAGAGCGCGGTGCGGTGAGAACCGCTGGCGTTAGCCTCACTTCAGAGGGAAGGAGACTTAGTCACAGGAGGAGCCTCCGAGCCTCCAGGAGCTTAACTGCTAGTTCAGTTGGAAAAACCAACTGAAAAGTCTAAGAAAGACATTTTAAAAATCAAGTCAAATAAAGAATATCGCAAAGCAATGATACTCTTTTTTTCTTTTTTTAAACTTTTATTTATTTTTGAGAGAGAGAGGGAAGGAGAGAGAATGAGTGGGGGGAGGGGCAGAAAGAGAAAGAGACACAGAATCGGAAGCAGGCTGCAGGCTCTGAGCTGTCAGCACAGAGCCTGACATGGGGCTCGAACCCACGAGCCATGAGATCATGACCTGAGCCAAACTCGGACAGTTAACTGCCTGAGCCCCCCAGGCGCCCCCCAACAATGATATTCTTACAGCAATTGCAAATAAAGAGGTACATCACTTTGAGGAGGGAAATAAAGGGTCACCACCCCCTCGCTTGGAGTACCGGACGCCTGCAGAAGGGAGGCACCGGTTGATGCCTCATTTAATACCTACGAAATTCCCACGAGAAGTCATCCCCCCGCCGTGCGGCAGATGAGATCAAGCACATCCCTGAGATGGAACAGACAGAGCACGGCTGATGCGGGGTTCAGGTCTCTGTTCCCGCCCATCCTTCACCAGGCTCTCGGAGTTCATCTGTACCCCCACGCCGGGGAAACCTGGCCTCCTGAAGGTTGCAAGGAAGATGCGCTTACTAAGCTGCTATTGTAAACCTCCAGTAGAACATCCGTGCACACTAAATACACAGTTCCGTGAATAACGCTCGGGTGAGTGCCCTCGGGCGGGCACCCCTGAGGTAAAGAAGTGGGACACGACCAGCACCTTTGGCCCACCTCTGCCCCCTCTCTCCAGTAACGTCCTCTTACCTGGAAGGTAGCCACCATTCTGACTCTTAAAATCATAGAAGGATTTTTATTTGTTCTGGTTTGTTTTAATTTGCACAGAACTAACCATCGAGCATCTATTTGCTCTCTTTGCCAGGCTTCACTTGCTCAGCCTTGTGTGCGTGAGACCCGCCCGTGTTACAGTTCACGGGGCCTGCTGCACGCTCACTGCAGGTTCCAGGTCCGTTCCACGTGGGGAGGGCGTTGCGCAGAGTTCAGTCTGGGGCTGACGCTTACAGTTCTAAGAGTGTTCTTAATCCTGTAGTTTTCTTGGGGAACGTCGCTGGTGCTCCCCGTTTGGTTGAGACCTGGAATTGCTGAGTGTATCTGTGCACAGTTTAAGGTAGATTCTGCTAGTTTCTAAAGTGTTTGCAAAGTACCCCAGTGTGACTCTAGGTCACTTCTCTTATTTGCTGCCTAGTTCTTCATGACGTGATAGCACAATGTATTTATTCGTTCCATTCCTCCTGCCTTTTGGTGCCCAGGTGCCAGGTATCTGTTGTATATGTGTGCACATGTGCTCCCACACACAGGACCAGAATCGCATCATGATATCTAACTGACGTGCCAACAGCAGCGGTACGGCCATCACTTTGAGCGTTGACTTGTGTCCTTACTGACTGTGTCGGAGGGAATTTATGTCCAGTTATTGCTTTCTTTCCTCACCAGTTGTGTGTGAGGCAGTCTTCTGTGGTGACCAGAATAGAGTCGGACCTAGAGTTACGGTGTTGAATCTAAATTTTACCACTTGGTTAGTGTTTGATCCTTCCTGGTTTCCCCATGTAAAAGTTGAAATGATGGGAGCGCCTGGGAAGCTCAGTCAGCTAAGCATCCACCTCTTGATTTCAGCTCAGGTGGTGAGCTCACTGTTCCTGGGTTGGAGCCTCGCATCAGGCTCTGTGTGTGGAGCCTGTTTGGGATGCTCTCTCCCCTCTCTCTTTTTGGCTCTCCCCTCCCCCCTTTCTCTCTTTCTCTGTCAAAAACAAACATTAAAAAAATGTAAATGATGATAGTAAAAATAGTTCATAGAGTTATGAGAGTGACCAATGAACTCATGCATGTAAACACCTACTACCCTGCCTAGTATATAATAAATTGTGTGTAAAACATCAAGTTCAATTTGTTATTATTCTGATATTAACTTCATTTAAATATAGTGGATATTGCCAGTAAATATTCAATAAATGTATGCTTAATATAATTATAATGTGATTTCTTAACTCATCAAAGGTAGTCATTATCTATAAACTGTGTTTTATAATTAATAAGAATGGAGCCGCCTACGTCACGATTCCTTGTCTGCCAACATAGTTACATAACAATGTCTGTTAAATTAGCAGATACTGATTACATTATGTGTATCGATCGCCCTGCTGGCTACATCATGTGTTCTGGTTTCCTGGCTGCCGTAACACATCACCGCAAACCGGGCTGCTTAAAAGAGGAGGAATTTATTGTCTCATCGTTCTAGAGACCAGAAGTCCTAAATCAAGGTGTCACAGACTCTTCCTCCCCCAGAAGCCAGACGGAGAGTCCTTCTTTGCCTCTCCTGAGGCTCCAGTAGTTTGGCAGCAGCTTTGGTTCCTTGGGCTCCAGCTGCAGAATCCAAGCCCACATTGCCTCCTCTGTGTCTCTCTGTCTGTGTCTTGTCTTTCTGTAAGGACACCGGTCATAATGGACTATGGCCCATCCTGACGACTCATCTTGACTTGACTGCATTTCCAAAGACTTTATTTCCAAATAAGGTCCGTACATGCCATGGTTAGGACTTTAACATAGCTTTGTGGGGGACACAGTTCAACCCTTAATACACAAATACATAAATATTTCCTGGCAGCCCTAGTAGAAATGTGCACTCATGCTGTTTCTTCTACCTGGTTTTCCTGACTGTTCTCCCGACGGTCCCTTAGTTGTGCCATATTTGTAATCACTTCCCACCAGATGCTCCACTACAGCAAGTCATCAGCTCCTTCCTTTTCCTGGATGCTTCCTTTCAGGGCTGCTATTCTTCTCTTCCAGGTGGTTCTGGGTTTTGCTTAGACGTACCACATTGCTGTCCTACGTTCCTCCTATAGTAGGGTCAGTGCTTTCTGCGTTCTGTACCCACTTTTTCTCAATTTACTCCCAACACTCATTGAAATATATTCCGCATTGTTTTCCAAAGGAAGAACACATACTGGTCAAATTCTCTGAATCCTTGAATTGAAAAAAATTACAGGGGCACCTGGGTGGCTCAGTTGGTTGGACGTCCAACTTCAGCTCAGGTCATGAGTTCACAGGTTTAAGCCCTGCGTAGGGCTCTGTGCTGACAGCTCAGAGCCTGGAGCCTGCTTTCAATTCTATGTCTTCCTTTCTCTCTGCCCCTCCCCTGCTCATGGCTCTGTCTCTCTCTCTCTAAAAAATAAATATTAAAATTTTTAAAAAAATTAAAGGTACTTGATTCTATCTATTTCATGGTCATTTGATAACTTGGCTAGGTATAAAATTCTACATGGGGATATTTTTCCCTCCCAATTTTGAAGGGAAGGCTTTGCTATTGTCTAGCATAAAATATCTTTCTTAACAGGCCAGTGCCTTTCTAAGTTTTGATCTCTTGTATGTAATTGCATTTCTTCATCATTCTGTGGAAGTCTTTAGTATATCTTTTTTACTTTCTACTTCTACCACAGATAGACATAAATAGAGTATATATTTACTTTGACTGTTCATATTACTAATTTTAATGGCTCTTCCTCATCCTCTGTTCGTTTTTCATAGCAGACTGTTCTTCATAGCTGCAGTGCCATTTCATATCACTCTAAGATTTAGAATGTTTAAATGGGTTTTTCCTTTCGGCATTGTCTCTCTTTCCTCTCAACTGATTTTTATTTCAACTGCATTTTTCCTTTCTCATTGAAAACTACTTGCAGATGTTAAGAGATAGCTAAATTTGTATCTGTGAGTAATGTACTAAAGAGATAGTCAGAAATTCAGCATGCATGGATAAAGATTGTTGGATGGGTAAGGTCATAGAGAGGTCAGGCAAGGGGGTGGACTGCTATTTCATTTTAGGATCCTGAATGTATGTTGATAGAATTGATTTTATATGGTTTCCCCAGAGAGTAACCCTCTGCTCTCTTGCCTGGGAGTATAGACTCTAGTAGCTGAAGAGCTAATTAGCTTAGGGTTTGTCTTTAATATAGTATTTCAGAAAATATCCTGTTTCCAGGCTCTCCACCTACTTCCTTATCTTCTATTTTATTATTTTATTTTATTTTTGAGGGAGAGGGAGGGGGAGAGAGAGAGAATGAATATGAGGGCAGGGGGAGGAGCACAGGGAATGGGAGAGAAAGAATTGAAAGCAGGCTCCTTGATCAGTGTGGAGCCCACCACCCGGCCCAATCTCATGACCGTGAGATCATGACCTGAGCTGAAATTAAGAGTCAGACACTTAGCCAACTAAGCCACCCAGGCATTCCTACTTCCTTGTCTTCTTAGAAAACAAACGCCGTTCTGTTTCCTAGTAATGTGGGTGGGAGTCGGAGGGGGCGGGTCAGCATCCTGCCGAAGGCACAGGGACAGGAAGGGCCGTGGAAAGCGGGCCGCTCCGGGCACAGGTGGCCTGCCAGCACCCCTGCGCGGTGCCTCACTTTCGTGTGGCTGTGACCAGCAGTCCCCGAGATGTCCGGTGTTTTATTTGGCGGATTAGCGTCCTTCTCTGTGATGTCGTCTGGTGTAGATGTTCTGTGTGTCAGTCCCTCGGCTCTGCCAAATAAATTATGACTTTTCCAGAAACGATTTCCACTTTCCATTCATCCTTTCGATTGCTATGAATTTAGAGGGTTTTTTTCCCTAATTTCCCACTATTTGGAGAAAAAGAAAAAAGATAAGTATATGTGACCAATTTTCCATCATTAAGCAGAAGACTCAACTGAAGGTTTTCATGTTTATTTTTTTAAGATGACCTGGGTGTGGTTTTAGTTTATGGTGTGAGGGCGAACCTGTGTTTCATCTGCTTGTTTGCTTTATTTCAAGTAACTGTCACTGGTACCCCCAGCACCTGTTGATCATGCTTTGTTTCCCCAGTGACACGTGAGGCTTCCCTAAAAGTTTCCACAGGTTTTAAATCACGTTAGATTCTGCTCTAAGTCACGTTAGACCCCGTTTCAGAGCTTTCTCTCTTTTTAATAGCATTTTGTTCATTCTTGATTTTAAAGTGTTGTTTATTCATTTCAGAAAATTTGCGAAGTATAGAAAATTACAACAAAGAATATAAAAACGACCCTCTTCCAGCCCCACCGACTGTCTCCCCAGGGCTACGGCGCACATCCTCACAATTTAAACATAAAACCGGAGCTTGTGGTGTATAATATTGAATCATCTTCATTAGTCATTTAACAGCATTAAACACTTTCTTACCACGTTAAGTATTCTTTCACAACATGACTTGTAACTGCTTAAGAGTATTTTATTTTACTGATAGACCATATACTGTGTCTTTAAGTCATTTGCCAGTACTGGGTATTATGTAAAATTAAATTGTCTACTTGTGATCCAGAACTGATTTGTCCTCTTAACCTGTAATTCAGGGATGGCTTGTGAGCGGTTTTTCCATCCTAGTTTATTCAACAAATTGTTTTTTTTTTTTTTTTATAAGCTCTGGAATCTTTTCTCTTTTTTAACTTAAAAAAAATTTTTTTTTGAGAGAGAGAGAGACAGCATGAGCAGGGGAGGGTCAGAGAAAGAGGGAGACAGAGAATTGGAAGCAGGCTCCAGGCTCTAAGCTGTCAGCACAGAGCCCGATTTGGGGCTCAAACCCATGAACCATGAGATCATGACCTGAGCCGGCTTAAGTGACTGAGCCACCCAGGCGCCCCTAATTTTTTTTTAGCGTTTATTTATTTTTGAGAGACAGAGAGAGACAGAGCATGAGCAGGGGAGGGGCAGAGAGAGAGGGAGACACAGAATCGGAAGCAGTTCCAGGCCCCGAGCTGTCAGCACAGAGCCTGACGCGGGTCTCGAACCCATGAACTGTGAGATCATGACCTGAGCCAAAGCCGGACGCTTAACCAACTGAGCCACCCAGGTGCCCCGCAAGCTCTGGGATCTTTTCAAGTGATCGGCGTGTGTGTTTGATGTGGGAGACACACTGACTGCCCCGGGACCTTTGTGGGACACCCCCCAGCGTCCACACCGTCCCCTCGCCGTGTGAGTGACAGTCTCCGTGTTTCAGGACGGTTTTCTCTCGGTGTCACCCACTGACCTCTCCGTTTGACGTGTGCGTCCTCTCTAGACACTCATCGTTGTCTTTCCTACACTGGACTTTCCCCCATTATTCCCGTAGGAGTGGTCACCTTCAAACGTGGTAGACAATTTTCTTTATTACACCTGTTTGCTTGCCATCCTCTTTGCAGAGGAGAACGTGACCTTCCTGAGGGCAGGCGTTCTGTTTCGATCACGGACCCATCTAGCACGAGAACAGTGTCCGGTTTATAGCAGATGCTTGATAACTTTTTTGAATAAATACTTTTTGTTCTTCACGTATATTCCTTTATTAATAATGAATTTATGTGTGTTTGCTCACTTCCTCCTGAGAGCATCCCTCAGGGAAAGGGAGAAAGGAGAACCAGCAGCCCCCGCGGCCTGTCGGGGGCCTCACGGTGCCGGCACACAGGAGGTTATTGGATCCCAGAGGAGGGTTCAAGGGGAGGAAATGCTGACGCGCAGGCAGGAGGGGACATCTGAGTGGTGCTGTTTGTCGTGCCAGGTCCCAGGCCTGAGCCTCGTTGGAGGGGGACTCGTGGGGCAGGAAGCACGCACCAGACCACGAAGCATCTTTTTTTATGTTTTATTTGTTTTTGAGAGAGAGAGAGAGAGAGAGAGAGAGAGAGAGAGAGAGAGAGAATGAGGGAGAGGCAGAGAGAGAGACACTGAATCCAGAGCAGGTTCTAGGCTCTGAGCTGTCAGCACAGAGCCTGACGCGGGGCTCGAACCCACCAACCATGAGATCATGACCTGAGCTGATGTCGGACGCTTAACCGACTGAACCCCCAGGGGTCCCCAGACCATGAAGCATCTTGAGGAAGGAGTTGGCACTTTCGCTGAAGGTTATTGGGAAAGGTGGGAAGATTTGAAGCTACAAGATTAAATATGCATTTTAAAAGGTCACTTTGGATTGTGTGAAGGATGAGTTGGAAAGGAGGCAGAATGGAGACGCGAGGTCGTTGCTGAGGGACTGCTGCGGTCAAGGCGAGAAGTGATGGGGCCACACGAGCGTCCTCAAGGTGAGGACGGAGAGCAGTGCGCTCAGCACAGCTGGTACTTGGGGGGCGGTGATGAGGAAACAGATGGCAGAGGTGAGAAGAGGAGATCCAGGCGCTCGCCGCTGGGGCCTTCGTTTTACTGACAGTTTGGAAGCCGCATTTCTGTTACCTGCAGAGATTAGGGACAGGAACACAGTTATCAGGTTAATGTGCTCATCTTGATGCATGTGGTAACGTCGGGGGAGAGGACCTTAGACGGCACTAGAGGTCGGGTCTAAATTTTTAATGTGGCGACCCTGGACACAAGTCAGCATTTGGGATTTGTAGTCTGTAGGTGGTAATAGACACAGTTACCCAAAATGTATACAAAGTGTCAGAAAATATAAAAAACTCAGAAGAAATCTTGAGAGTACTAGTAATTGTCAGTGAGGGTGGGGAAGAAGACGCCTTCTATGAAAACAGGGACCTAGAAAGGAGAGAGAGAGAGACCAGAGAAGGGTTGGAAACAGAAGCATCAGAAGAATGGAAGGTGCTCAGCTCTTAGAGTCATCACCCTTGGGTCGTCCGTGACCTCGGGAGGGAAACGTCCCTGAAATGAGGGAGAGGGCACCAGGGGTACCACCCGTGTTCTTACTCTGTTTTAATTCTTTACGTGGTTTGAGTGTTTCGGTAAAGAGAAGGAGCGGGTGCCTGGGGCCTCAGTAGGTAAAGCACCAGACTCTCGGTTTCGGCTCCTGCCAGGATCTCACAGTTCATGAGCTCGAGCCCCGGGTCAGGCTCTGCGCCGACAGTGCGGAGTCTGCGTGCCATTCTCTCTCCCCCTCTCTCTCTGCCCCTCTCAAAATAAATAAATAAACATTTAAACAAAAAAACAGAAAAGCAGAAGAGTGAGTGGGAGCAGAGGCAGCAGAGAGATGCACGGCTGTCTCGTCTGCACCCTGAAAAGAGGGATCGGTTCCAGGGGCACCGAGTGGCGCGGCTGAGTCTGTGCGCTCAGGCTGCACCTGTCCTCCTCTCGCCGGCTCCGCTCGCCGCCTGGGGCTCCGGGACACAGGCAGCTGCCCGAACCCGTGGTCCCCACCTGCTCGCGGCGGCTGGGTGGCAGACTCGCACTCAGAGCGCTCGCACAGTGTGGAGAGGACAGCCCGGACGTCTCTGTAGGACACTAATGTTCCTGGAGCAGCCGTGTACCCGCGACACCTAGACGGGGAGCAGGTGGCGGAGACTCACAGACACTCCGTCCAATCTGTCGCCGGGAGAGGAGCTGTTTCAGGCTGGCGGAAGCGGGGGAGGGGGAGGCCCGGTCTGTGGCTGCGCCGGGCGTGACCTAAATCCAGCAGGAGAGAAGTCTAAAACGAAGCTACTTTTCTAAAGTTCTTGACAAGCTCGCAAAATATTCGCCAGCCCTTTCCTTATGGATCAGCGTCACCATAACGATCCCTTGACAGCGTTGGTGTCAGTCGCCTGAAGAGACGGCGCCAATGCTGAGTGTTCTGTTTGCATTAAGTGACGAGCCCGGCCTGCCTCTGCCCTGCGCACCCTGTTACCATACGTAATCTGCGGCTCTCTGCTGCCTCATTGGCTTCCTGCACTGCCCTGCGCTGGCCTGGGGCCCCGATTTGCTAAACCCGAATCTGAAATACACGAGCTGGAGGCGGCTGAGAACAGGATCCCTGGGTGCCCGCCTGTGAGGGGCACAGCCCAGGCCTCCACGAAGGGGGCATCACAGCACTGGCCAATCCCTGCCAAGGCCAGGCTCCGCTCCACTGAGTTGCAAACACCGACTCAGCCAGTTCTCACACAAACCAGATTCGGTGCCATCATCCCTGACTTACACAAGGGGAAACCAGGGCAGGACAGCAGCCCCCGCCCACGCTCGTGATGAGGGCTGGGGGCCCTTATGGCCTCTGGTCTGGGTCTGGCATCTGCGGCCCGCCTGCAACCTGGTGTCAGGCCCTGGGGGCACACGGGGGCGTGTGTCCGTCACTCCCACGACCCGTGGCCGGGTCACCGCCTTCCCACCCTCCCGCTAAAACCCCTGCTCTCCCACGGCAGTGCCGCCTGCCAGCCCCCAGCCCAACAGATCCAGCCAAAGTGTCTCCTTAAGAATTTCCACATGGTGGGTGCCGTTAATAGCGTTTCAGTGATGGATCTTAGAGCTTGCTTAACAAAAGCGTCAAAGAACGCAGTGTTCATTTGAACAACGCGGAAGGGGTGAGGAATTTCAGACTCGGAATGACAGACCGTTGTGCGTGCTGCATGCATAGGTGCTCCTGTATTTTTACTCTGTGACTGGAGTGTCAAAATCCCAGCTTCTTGCCTGAATATTAATTAGCATTTAAGACTCATTAAGCTGGTTTTAGTGATTTATTTCATTCTGTAATTAGATATTATAATTAGATTATCTCTATCAGATTTTCAACTTTCTTTTAATAAGAAAATGTTCAATAAATACAGATATAAATTCATCACATTATAACTCATCATTTGACCTAGGCTGTAAATCTTGTTTTGAAATCATTGAACAATAACCTAATGAAGGCTTGGTGTTTTTGTTCTTATATGAATACGTATTTCCTAGGTGGTCAGTGTGTCCCAGTGGCATTTTGGGACCTTTGTTAAGTGACGTAAGTGAACGTGATATTAGATGTGACCTTCAGCGTTCAGAGGAGAATTTACGGGCTGGCGCCGTGTGCCACAGCGCTGTGTCATTTATAGCCGTTCTAAAAAATGGCTCCTTCCCGTAAGGAGGGAACGCCATGCGGAGGACAGCCTACACTAAGAGACATGTAATAAACTGCGATGAGAACCGATTAATTATTCCCTGGCCCTTATTTTTGTTACTGTGCAGTTGTGTGTGCTGTGTGGTTTGTGTAAGCCAACCCAAAAACTGGGAGAAGACAGAGGGGCTGTACCCATTTACAGGAGATACTCAGAGAATTGTGCTTAAAGAGAGGTTGAATCTGTCTACTGTGCTATATACATTGAGCAGAATTTCAGGGTTGCTCTCATGGATCATGCACAGTAAGAATCGGGCAACGGAGGAGCCCTCAGAGGCATGCTGGTCTGGCTCCCAGGCCGGCCGGCCCCCGGGCCTCAGCTCAGCCCCGCTCTGACCCCCGACCCGGACCCAAGCTGCTGCCCTCGGAGGTGGCCCTGAGGTGCTCGGAGCATTTGCATTCGATCTGGGGCGTGTTCGATTCGGGAGTGCTTCCCCGTGATCTGGGTCTACGTTCTTGTTAAAGAAATGAATACCATATTTCCTTAAACATAAATGTGGACATATGGTCTGACACATGCTCTGAAAATGGCACAGAATATTTGAAATCAGGTCTGTCCCAGTCAATCCGGGACATATGGGCGCTGTGCAGAGTGATTCTGAATCTGAATTTCTTATTCTGTTCTGAAGCCCAATAGCCACTGTGTCTGTGGCGGTTTGTCACTTGATGGCAGGCTCGCTGCCACTCTGCTCGGTAAGAGTTATTCTGGGTGCCAGGATCCCCGTGTGAGCAAACAAAAGCCCCCCCCCCCCCAGGTCTCGCGCCCAGACCTTCTGCGATAGGAGGGCATGTCGAATTTCATTGAGATTACTGTTTTTCTATACTTTTATGGAACCTTACGGGGCTTTAACATAGACTAATGTTTTCAGCCTTGGGAATTTGGGCAAGAAATTAGCCAGTGAAGACGTACCATGCCCTTCGTTTGGCTCTCAGGAAGGCCAGAGGAAGGGACAGGGGCCCAGGCAGCAGAATGAGGCTCAGGCGCTTGGGCACAGATGGGGTTGGGGTAGGGAGCAGAGAGCCAGGCAGGAAACAGCATGGGGCGTCAGGGACCCAGCAAGTGGAAACGTGATGCAGGAAAGAGGGCAGGTGACCCTAGGTGAAGCAGAGGGCGGCTTTCTGGGAGCCGGGGGACAAGTGCAGCGGCGCTGATGAGATGCTGACAGTGAGCTGCTCGCTGAGGGGCCCTGGGCGCCTCCCCTGCAACAGGCTCTGTCCTCGAGAGAACGGACAGGCCATAGGGCCCGTGCCTCCTGCGCGTGCGTGTCTCCTGCGCGTGCACGCAAGCGGCCATGGGCCCGCCCGATGGTTACGGCGTCGCCAGGAAGACTCCTGTCCTTTCGATGTTAGCGGGCCCTGCGGCTCCATGGGCACCTGTGGGGAAGGGCCGCTGCCAGGCCGGGGGAGGGGCCTGGGCACTCGCCCTCCGTCGCAGGGCGCAGACCGCACGCACGCACCCTGCACACCACTGCTGTCTGCCGGGGTCCCAGCGACGGGCTTCCACCTGTGTGGGCAGCAACCTCCTGGGCCGGTTTTCAGTGTCATCCCTGAAAATCACACTTCTGAGGCTGCGTCGCCCCTTTCAGTTTAATGATGTAGATAAGTCCTGGACGCCAGTTTGACCTTTAACCTCTCCCTCACTCACTCCAAGGTCTGCATTCCGTGCGCTTCACCTCCTCTGCCCGTTGGGGATAAACATGACTCCAGCCTCTCCGGGTACTGTTTCTTCAGTTCTCAGTGTTCTCCCCGATGTCTCTGTCCCTAAGCAAAACTGTCATCCCCACCATGGTCAGATGTTACCCTGGCCACAGCCCACAAGACAGCTTCAGTCACTCACCTCCTTTTACAGACGGAGAAATAAAGCCAGGGTGCAAGGACCCGCGCCACGGTGCCTAGAACGTGGCAGGGCTGTCGGGCAAGTTGGGGCTCTGGGTCTGGCATCCGTCTGTCTGCGTTCTGATCCGTACGCTAGCTGGTCACGGAGCGCAGCGGCGTTTTTTAAGTTAGCATTTCTTCTCATTCAGTATTATGTCTGTAAGATTCATCCATGTGTTTATGCAGAGGTATCATTTATTTTTCGTTTTCCTCTGGGACGTTTGGGCTGTTTCGAGAGTTTGTCTGCAGAATGCTTCCGTGAAGTCTGTACCTGCGCCCGGCGCGTGGGGAGGGGGCTCCCTGAGCTTTCGCCGCGGCTGGGAGTGCAGTTTCCGGGGCACTTCCCTCCCTGCCTGTCTGTCTGTCTGTCTGTCTGTCATCTAGACATGTCTATCTATTTATTTCTCTCTCTCTCTCTCTCTATTATGTATCTATCTACATATTATCTATCTGCTCTTCTATCTGCATACCTACACTTTGTCTATCTTTCCATCTGTTATCTGTTTATTATCTACCTACCTATCTACTTATCTACCTACCTATCATCCATCTACCTACCTACCTACCTGTTACCTACATATCATCTATCAAGAGAATGGGTATAAAGAGACAGACAGACAGACAGGAATGCCGGAGCTCCGGAGTGATGACCCACTCACACTCAGACAGTACATACAAGTGTCCATTTCTCTATTTTTTTCCGCCAACCTTGGAATTACTAGATTCATAAATTTGTTTCCAACATGTTTTTATGTAAAGATATCTCATTCTGGTTTGAATTTAACTGTCCACGATCACTCATAAGGTGATGGTCTGTTTTATCTATTTATTAACCCTTGAATATCCTTTTTTTTCAGAGTTCCATTCAAATATTTTTCCCATCTCTAGTTTTTCTTACTGATTTGCAGACTTTCCTTATGTTTTCTAGTTGATATCACTTCATTAGTTATACGTATTGGAAATGTCTCCTCTGGTTCTGTGGTTTATCTGTTTGTGCTGTGAGTAGTGATGAGTAGAGGTTTCTGATTTTACCGTAATTGAATTTATCAGCGTTCTCCGAGGGGCTGGTGCTTCCGCTGACGTATCCAAGGCCCAGCGGCTTCCCCGGCAGTGATGAGCAACTTCTTGCCCGGGGACATGCCGCGGCTCTTTCATTTATCCTGAAATGCGGTGTTTGCGTGTGTGGATGTGTGTGGATGTGAATTTTTATATATTTTCAAATTTCCTATAAATATTTTTAGAAAGACTCTTCTTTCTACACTGAATTTAAGTGTAATCTCTGTCATAAATCAAGTGTTCCTGTTTGCACATATTTGTTTCCAAACTCTCTATTCTGTTCTCCTTCTATATTTGTCTGTGCCTGTACCAGTTTTACCCTTTTCTGATTATTATAGCTTTACAATCAGCCCTGGAACTTGCAGAACTAGCCCACTTTTCTTTCTTCTTCAAGAGCAGATTGCCTCTTCGCAACCTTTGGAAGTTCCGCCAAAGTGTTGCATTAAGCTTCTGGAGAAACACACACACACACACACACACACACACACACACGGTATTTTAACTGGGATCATGTTAAATAGCTAATAAACTTGTGAATATTATTATCTTAGCTGCGTTGGGGCTTTTAATTCATGAAGTGACATATTTCCAGATAATTAGGTCTTTTAAAAACATCTACCAATACATTTTCTACTTTCAGCCATAGAATTCTTGTACGTCTCTAAGTAGATTGCTCTAAGGAACGTGGTTAGTGTCGGTTGCTATTTTAGATGACTTTTTTTCTCTTCAATTTAATTTTTTTAAGTTTTTTCTGCCCCAAATTTAATTAACTTTTTGTATGGAATTTTATTTTGGGAACTTAGTAGCCTCATCTTTTAGTTAATCTTTTGTTATAAATTATGACATAATCTCTGGGATTTTCTGTGTACACAATCATAGCAGCTGTAAATAACAAGGTTTTGGGGTTTGTTCCAGCACAGGCACCTGCTCTTTCCTTTTCTTGCCTCACTCTCTTTGCCGTTCTTTCTAGTCGGGTGTTGAACCGAAGCGATGATAAGCAGAAAGTTGATATCATTTTGGATCTCAGTTCTGTGTGTTCATTGATTCACCATCTAGTGTCACAAACAGCATATCCACGGAGCATTTCAACTGCTAGCCAGAGTGACTCAAACCCCATCTAGAAAAAAACAAAAAAAAAAAAGAGGAAGACACTCCCATATCCAGGACAAAAATGCCTCTAAAACCCTATGTCCCTCAGGCTCTGCGTCTGACGCAAGGTACCCAGCTGTCGACGAGAAACATGAAGCATGAAAACCGCAAGAGAAAATGACAAACCGCAAGGAGACAAAATAAGCATGAGAATCGTACACAGATGTTACCCAGGTGTTGGGACTATCAGACAAAGGCACAGAAATAACATTCCATATGCTTCCGGTCTAAAAAAGGGGCACTCAAGTGATGAGTGGATCAAGAAGATGTGGTTTGTATATGCAATGGAGTACTACATGGCAATGAGGAAGAATGAAATCTGGCCATTCGTAGCAAAGTGGATGGACGTCGAGGGTGTCATGCTAAGCGAAATAAGTCAGGCAGAGAAGGATAGATACCATGTGTTGTCACTTGTAAGTGGAACAGGAGAAACTTAGCAAAGGACCATGTGGGAGGGGAAGGGGGAAAATAGTTGGGGAGAGGGAGGGAGGCAAACCACAAGAGACCCTTGAATCCTGAGAACACATTGAGGGCTGATGGGGGAGGGGGAGAGGGGTAGGGGGGTCATGGACATGGAGGAGGGCGCTCGTCGGGATGAGCACTGGGTGTTGTATGGGAACCAACTTGATAAACTATAAAAGAAAAAAATTTAAAAATTAAAAAAATAAAAATTAAAAAAAAATAAAGGGTGTGCACTGTGCAGAGTCAGGTGGCTACATTCCAGCACAGAGAGACAAGAACATACGGAGATGAAGAGCGTTGTCACCCGGCTCCTTAGTGGAAGTGACACAGCTGAGGAAGGAATCCGTGGACTCGAGTTTAGGTCGACAGAAGTGACTCTGCTGGAACACGCAGAGAAGTAGAAGTGGCCAAACAAAGCGGAATCCTCGGGAGCGGTAAGATCCTATCACAGGGCCAAACCACATGTGATTAAACCCAGAAGGAAAAGAGAAGGATAATGGGGCGAAAAACAATATTTTAAAAAACAGTGTTTGAGAATTTTCTAGAATTAATACACCAAACCACACATCTAAGAAGTTAGGAGGATGGCAATGAAGTGGTTACCAAAAACACCCCCAAAACCACAGAAAAATACTGAAAAGAGAAGCACACAAATTCATAATCACAGTGTAATATTTAGGAATCCCTCTCAATTCTAATTAAACAAGCTGGTTTTATAGAAGTAAGAATGTAGAAAATTACTACTCATGACAATTACGGAATACGTATTATTTCTAGGTGTTTATGGAACATTTATCATAACACATCCCTAGTTAGGCCATTAAGCAAGTGTCATCCTATTTTATACCATTAATCCCGTACAGAGAGCATATAGTAACCATAATAACTGGAGAGATGTTTTATTAATAATCGCAGTCTATTTATTCAGCACTCTGCAAATCGCCCGTGCATCAGCGATGTATCTGGGCTCTGAGGTGGAAAAATGCCATTAATTTGGAGTTTCTAAGTACGGTGACCTTAATAGCTAATGTCTGAGAGGCAAACCTTCCAGAACACTGCCCACTGCCACACCAAGAAAGAGAATTGCCATGTTCTGTTAACCTTATTTGGTGCTCTCTACCTCTTCAACAGCGCCCTTCTCCTTCAAGGAGTGGGATTCCCTGGGCCTCCTCATTCCTTCTGGCTTGAGGCACCACCGAGGCCATGTGAGCGCGGCCCCCTGACCTGGTGCTGCAGGCGTCTGTCTAACCGCCGGTCACCGTGGGTGACGCCGAGCTCTGGCCACCAGCTTCGCAACAGGTTACCACCCAAGTGATGTCTGAGGTGACCTCAGGCAGCCCTGTGACATGAGGGCCCATACGTGTGTAAGCAGGTCCCCAGAGACCCACGGTCTCTACCTAGAGTCCAGGCTCTTCACAGTCAACCCCTCTGGGTCATACTTTATGCTTTGGGGGGAGCAACCTTAACCCCTTAGTTTTCCTAAGAGAGCCCAAATCTGGAGACATTCACATAATGACTGAAAGCTGATAGTGACCTAGAACATACTCTCAACACCACGTGCCCAGAAGGTGCCTTCATTTCCTACAGGTGGTTCGTGTCTAACACTCAGTCAGACCTGGGCAAGTGGACGTGGGCGCGGCACTTGGGGCAGAGGAGCAGGACTTGGCACTGACACCATGGGCCTGGGGGCCAGCCTCCGTGTCACATACCACGTCTGCCACCTCCTTGTCCCCCGGCCCTCCACCTCCTCTGACCACCTGCCACGTGGGCGAGTCTCCCCAGCACTGTCCCTGTTGGCGCGTCCAGCCTGCCCTTAAGGGTGGGAGACGTGGGCCCTGGGGATGGACGCATCTCTGGGGCCCCTCCCCCACAGCCTCCAGCAGGGGCGCCTCTGGGCAGCAGCTGGCACCCCCTTATTCCTGTCCCTGGTGGCACCCAAAAGACATGTGCTTTTCCTGTCTCCCAGGGCGGTGCTCGGCTCCACGCCCATGTAGGGGGAGCTCAGCCCCTGAAGCCAGGGCTCCCCACTCTCTCCCCACCATGTCCCAGCAGCCTCTGGCAGCAGAACCTTCCAGAACCTCGGTCCCTCCACAACCTGCTTGGCCCTCTCTGGCTTCTGCTCCGCTTGTGCTTTATTTCTTGTCCTCTCACCTCAGAGCTCAAGGTCGTTTTGTAGGCTCTTAGCCTGGTTGTTGGAAACACAGCCCACTTCTGCCGCGGATGGGCTACAGTGGCCTGTCTCTGCTGAGCCCCACCCCCGGTGGGTCACTCGAGCTGTGGCGTCTGCCCCCCCGGCTCCCACGCCCCCACCTGCGTCCAGCTCCAGCATGTGCGTGCCTCGGAGCGGTGTCCTCACTGCATCAGCGCCCCTGCGCCCCCGTGCTGTCCCTGTGCTGGCTCAGGGACATCAAAGCCGCCACAGACCACCTCCCTTCTCCAGACACCATCTTATTTCTGGCCAAAACGATGTCCTGAAATTTAGACATATTTGTGAACCACTAAAAACTATGTGCTCTTTTCTCTGTTCTATGCCCCCCATGTCCCGAAGTTACAGCTCACACCACACAGACAGAGGGCTCCTTCCCTGGCCCTGGACTCCTGGGGTCCCCACGGGAAGTGTGGCAGGTGGAGGAGCGGAGACACCTTGCGATGCGCTCGCCTCGGCTCCTGCTCACGCCTGTCACCACCAGGGCTGCGAAGCCCCAGCTGTCCTCCGGGTGCCCCAGCCCAACCCCGGTCTCCTTCACACGAGGGGGGCAGTGCAGGGACATTCTTCTGCTCAGCCTGCCCCAAGTGACAACACCCGTGAGTGCCGTGAGTGGGGCATCGCTTCCGGGGTCACTCCAGGGGGCGCATTCCAGGCACCGTGATTCAAGGACTCTGTGTCTTAAAGCTTTTTACAAAATTTATGTATTTATTTATTTTGAGAGGGAGAATGAGAGAGCATGCACAGCAGGGGAGAGGGGGAGAGAGGGGGAGAATCCCAAGCAGGCTCCACACTGTCCACACAGAGCCTGAGGCGGGGCTCGATCCCATGAGCTGTGGGATCATGATGAGCTGAAATCAAGAGGTGGACGTTGAACCAACTAAGCCCCCCAGGTGTCCCCTGACTATGTCTTCTCATTAACCTCTTCCTTGTCTTTCATCCTGCTTCTCATGAGCCTGGAGTCCAGAAGGAGATAAGAGGGACAGGAGACAAAATAGCCACCTCCCCCCGCAAAGGATTCAGAGGGGGGGCCCACGTGCTGAATATCCCGTTGTTGCCGAGACACCCCTGCCCCCATCCCTGGAGGCCCCGCTTCTGGTCGTAGCTCCCCGTCAGGGCTCTGACTCTGATTGGTGGGGCCCACGGGAGAAGTCCGTGTTTGTTGAGTGAGTGCAGGATTCTTGAGAATGATCGTCTGGTAGATGTTTTTGTCTCCATGGGAACTGGTTCTTCTCTGCTCCCCCTCCATTGGCAGAAACTATTCAAGGTGCACTGTTAGAGCTGGGCCAGGCTTCCCCTTCTCCTGGCAGGGGGCAGTGATCTCCCAGGTGCGCCCCCCCCCCCCCGGGATGGTGGGCAGGTCCCTGCAGCTTCAAGAAGCCTCTGCTGGGGCCCCAGGACAATTCTCTTCTCCTCGAAACACATTCTAGAAAAGGTGTCACGTGAGCCCCGGATTATGGTTCCTGGGACCTAGGACGTATGTGTCCTATTCTGACAACTTACACCATCCGCCTTAACACATAAGGGCACACTTCCCACCTTCTAGAAAACCTGATTAGTCTGATTGTCGTCTGTGAGATGCCGAAGTGGAAAAAGCAAGGAAGCCCGGCTTTACTATAGACCAGGCGTCAGTCGCTCTGCCTGGGGTGGGGGGAGGGCACTCAGCGTCAGGGGAGCACTCCGTGGTGTGAGGTGCCTCCTGCAGCCTGCCAGATCTTGTTGGAACCGCCAGCAGCCAGCAGCGCTCTGGGTCCAAAGAGCTAGAAACCCAGGAAAAGCGTCAGATGGCGGATGCATTTGAAGAAAATAGAAACGTCAGTTACAGAAAGATCAGACTTCCCATTGGCCTCATTACCTTGGATTTCACTCTTTTTGGGGAATCTACTGACAGAATATGTGGGCAAGGCAAGCCACCAGCTAGGAAAGGTCGTGGGTCAGGCGTGCCAAGTGATATGAGGACCCCCAGACTCAGCTTCTCCGTCTGAGACCCTGAGTGACAGCTGGACCGGGGTGCGTCTGGCCACTTGTGGCCAGTCCCCTGTGGTGCCCGCTGGACTTCTGCTTTCATAAAATACCCCAGGAAGTTCCGAGAAAGCTATGAGTTATTGAGAGAAGCTCTAATTCTACCCATGGTTAACTGCCATTTGAAAACAAAAAAACAAACATATTCCTCATTGTGTAAGGAGCAGGAGAGACCAGGAGGTCACCAGCCCCACTCGCTACCCAGAGGCCGGGGGCCCTCGGGACACACCTGGCTGGTCTGACTGCTATGTCTGTCACGTCAGCAGCTGTGGGGACAGCGTGGGGTGGCCCCTGACCCGAAGCCATTGTGCGTCCTTCTTTCCTCCGGAAGCCGATGACTCGGAACTTCAGAACAGAGTATGCGGTGTCACCAAGGTGAGTTACGTCCCCAAGTTGGTCAACACAAGCCCATTTCATCTGAAATGTGGCCAAGTAGCGCTCCGTGCAGGGCGGTCCTGCCTGGCAAGGACCTGGCGCAGTATATTATTCTGAAAGTTGGGTTTTCCGGATAGTCAGAGATGTATTATGTTAATTCTGAACTATATTTCCAGGTTTCATTCACTGAGCGGAGATGGTCTGTCCTTCTCACTCCTCTGCGAGCTTCCCCCCAGCGGGGACAAGAGCGCCCACCGCGTGGTCGCCTCCCAGCGTGGAGGGCAAAAGGGAGCCTGGGCACAGCTTACGCCAGGAGGGAAAGTGCAGCGAGGCCAGACAAAGCAGGCGAGGCACCTGGACTGGCCGCGGAGAGAGGATGTGACCGCAGAGGCGGCGGAGGGGCCCTGCCCACCAGTCTGAGAACTTCGGCCTTTATTTTCGGTGACTTGAGGAGCAGTTGTACGATTTTGAACAGAGCGGTCACAGGGGCGGACGTGAGTTCCTAGAAGGATCACTCTGTACTTTTGTTGAGAGTAGACTTTGTCAGGGGCACCTGGGGGCTCAGTCGGTTAAGCCTCCGACTTCAGCTCAGGTCACGATCTCACAGTTTGTGGTTTTGAGCCCCTGTCGGGCTCTGTGCTGACAGCTTGGGACCTGGAGCTGCTTAAGATTCTATGTCTCCCTCTCTCTCTGCCCCTCCCCCGCTCACTGTCTCTGTCTCTCAAAATAAAATAAAGACAAAAAAATAGAGAGAGAGTAGACTGTCAGAAACACACACACACCCGCACAACCAGAAAGGGGGGAGACTGTTCGCAAGGCTTTAGGATGTGCTGGCGGCCCTTCTAGACAGGAGGCGGCAGATGTGGAGGAAGGAGTTGGACGCTGGCTGTTTGGACAGTCTGTTGACCGATTTGGGTTGGCTGCAGAGGAGGGGCTTCGGTCTCTGCAGTACGAGAAACAGAGCGGCCGCCGGTGGAGCCCGCAGGCAGCAAATCTGGCAGAAGATGAGGCCCCGCCGTGGCTGTGCTGATGTCGCGGCGTCCATTAGATCTCCAAGTGCGACAGCAGGCTGGCCATCCGAAAATATTTCAGTAAATGCAGTCGATTAGTGCAGAAGTCCCCTTGAAACCTCGTGCACACGATCCAGTCCTAAACGGCGTGTTCCGGAGGCGCCGCGGCTGAGCGTTTCCTGCGTCTGCGCGATGCGGGGGCCTCACGCCCTCCGACGGCACGGAGGCTCCGGCGTCCTGAAGAGGACTCGGCGCTGCAGCTTCTAGAAACTCGTGTCGACGGTTACGCTGCTCTTCTTCACTGCTCATGGTCACATCCTGGTGCCACCAAGGCAGGTGCTGCTGGAAACCCAGAACAACATTTCGAAGGAAGGAAACAATTTCAGGACTAAGTCCCAAGGCGCAGAGATATTTCGGGTTTAGAAAGAGAACAGTTTT
This sequence comes from Helogale parvula, assembly GCA_004023845.1. NCBI lineage: Eukaryota > Metazoa > Chordata > Mammalia > Carnivora > Herpestidae > Helogale > Helogale parvula. Next base: position 134,344 of record PJEM01005254.1, read on the forward strand.
GCCCCAGGAGCCGGGAAAGGATGACGG
>PJEM01005255.1:0-75956 GCA_004023845.1 Helogale parvula
AATAGTGTGCTATGACACATGGGAATCTAGTTAAGACTGCAGGAAACCCTTTCTGTGACAGTGACATTTATTCTGAGACATGAAGGAAGGATCCAGTCGTACAAAAACTAGCTAAAGAATTCAGCAGAGACAATAGTAAGGGTCAAAGTATGAGTAGATGAATACTGTGACAAGTGTGTGGCTGGGGTGGAAGGGTGAATACAAGGGTGGCAGGGACCCTTGTGAGAGGACCATGCAGTGGGAATGACTTAAATATGGGTGATATGGTCTGACTTGCACTTTTAAAGATTTTTACTTTTAAGTAGTCTCTACATCAAATACGGAGCTCAAACTCACAACCCCGAGATCAAGAGTTGCATGCCAGCCAGGTGCCTCAGTCTGACTTGCACTTCTAAAAGACTAACTACCACAATAGTCCTGGGCCATGCGAATTCTACCAGACATTTACAGAAGAGTTACTACCTATCCTTCTCAAAGTGTTCTAAAAATAGAAATGGAAGGAAAACTTCCAAACTCATCCTATGAAGTCAGCATTACCTTGATACCAAAACTAGACAAAGACCCATTAAAAAGGAGAATTACAGGCAAATATTCTTGATGAACATAGATTCAAAAATTCTCAATAAGATCCTGGCATTGAATTCAACAGCACATTAAAAGAATTATTCACCATGATCAAGTAGGACGTATTCCTGGGCTGCAGGGCTGGTTCAATATTCACAAATCAATCCACATGATATACCACATTAATAAAAGAAAGGATAAGAGCCATATGATCCTGTCAATAGATGAAGAAAAGAATTTGACAGAATATAGCATCCATTTTTGATAAAAAAAAGCTTTAACAAAGTAGGGGTAAATGGAATATACCTCAATATCATAAAGGCCATATACAAAAGACCCACAGTTAATATCATTCTTAACGAGGAAAAACTGAGGGACTTTCCCCTACAGTCAGGAACAAGACAAGGATTTCCACTGTCACCATTACTATTTAACATAGTACTAGGAGTCTTAGTCTCAGCAATCAGACAACAAAAAGAAATACAGGGCATACAAATTGGCAAGGAAGAAGTCAAACTTCCTCTATTTGCATATGGCATGATATTCTATGTAGGAAACCTGAAAGACTGCACACAAAAATAATGCTGGAATTAATACATGAATTCAGCAAATTTGCAGAATGTAAAATCAATGTGTAGAAATCTGTTGCATTTTTATACACCAACAAAGAAGCAGAAGAAAAGAAAAATCAAGGAATTAATCCCATTTGCAAGGAATTAATCCCATTCCTAGGCATCTAGGAATAAACCTAACTAAAGAGGTAAAAGATCTGTACTCTGAAAACTATAGAACACTAATGAAAGAAATTGAAGAGGACATAAAGAAATGGAAAATCATCTCATGATCATGGATTGGAAGAACAAGGACTTTTAAAATGTCTCTACTACCCAAAGAAATCTACACATTGAGTGCAATCCCTACCCAAATACCATCAGCATTTTTCAGAGCTAAAACAAAGAATCGTAAAATTTGTATGGAACCACAAAAGATCCCAAATACCCAAAGCAATCCCGAAAAAGAAAACAAAACTAGAGGCATCATGATTTCAGATTTCAAGCTATATTACAATGCTGTAATCATCAAGACAGTATGGTACTGACACAAGAACAGACACATAGGTCAATGGAACGGAATAGAAAACCCAGAAATGGAAACCTAGCTGTATGGTCAACTAACCTTCAACAAAGCAGGAAAGAACATCGAAAAGAAAAAAGTCTCTTCAACAAATGGTGTTAGGAAAACTAGATAGCAGCATGCAGAAAAATGAAATTGGACCACCTTATTATACCATACACTAAAATAAATTCAAAATAGATGAAAGACCTAAATGTGAGACAGGAAACCATCAAAATCCTAGAAAGACACAGGCAGCAACATTTTTGACCTCAGCCAGAGCAACTTCTTACTAGACACATCGCTGAAGGCAAGGGAACCAAAAGCAAAAATGAACTATTGGAGCCTCAATAAGATAAAAACTTCTACACAGAGAAGGAAATAATCAACAAAACAAAAAGGCAGCCTATGGAAATAGATAAGCTATTTGCAAATGACATATCTGATAAAGGATTAATATCCAAAATCTATAAAGAACTTTTCAAACTCAACCTCCAAAAAAACAAACAACCCAGTTAAGAAATGAGCAGAAGATATGAATAGACACATATTGAAAGAAGACATCCATTTGGCTAACAGACGCATGTAAGGATGCTCAGCATCACTCAATGTCATGCTGTAACACTCAAAATCAATTTTAAAAATGAATAAATAAAAGAGTAATGAAAGAATAAATGTAAAGGGATGCTTACAGAATGGACTGGCAGGAGGGAAATGGACATGAACAACTAGAGTAATGACAAAATTGGGAGGGGCCTCCAAAAATTCTGATTAAAATTATACACATTATTATAAAGATATCATAGTGGCATTTTTAGAAATGTCTTTTATTTTACAAATTTCAAAACTTCCTTTAAATATTCTGTTAGGGTCCTGCATGTGAATCCATATGCTTTGAAAAGCTGAGTAAATAATGGCGGAAACTTTTAATCTAAACTTCATGGTCTTCCTAGCTTTAATTCAAGAGCTCCATTATTTGCAATATATAATATTATGCAATTTATAATATGTAATATAAAATGTAGGGGAAAATAGTCTCAGGGATCTTCTTATACATTCAAGCAACTTGCCTCTCTCCATTACAGCATAATTCTGTAATAGCAGAGGTATTAGAAAATATCCCAAACTGCCTCCTTGTTTTCCATAGAAAGCCAGTTCAGGTGACTTCATAAGCCATGCAGTGATTCTCCAGCAGGTGGTGATAAAGAGACAGATGTAAATGGCAGCCCTGACAACCTTACACCATTGAGGGAATGCAGGCAAAAATTTTTTTAAAGATTTTCTGGCAATTTCACTTGGTAAGAATCATAGTAAGCAGTACAACATAAAGGAATTTGGTCTAAAATACCTCAGATACAGACAGCAAGAAAAAAAAATCCAGTCCAGGAATGGCTAGGACCCCGAAAGAGCCAATCAGCCACTTAAAACGTCATATTAAAAACAGTAAATAGCAGGATAAGGAGGTCTTGATTAAATGGCTTTATCTGGCATTACAATGCTATTGTATACATTTTTAATAGTTGGAGAATGTATGAGATTGACTTAAGAGGTGGTAAAAGGAAGGAAGAAAGGAAGGAGGATAGTAAATATGTCACTGTTAGCGCCTAGGGGAAGGAAGGCAGCAGGAAAAAGAAACAGGCTGAAGAAAGGTGGATACTGTTACTAAAAATCCAGCTGAACAAGAAATGAAACCGGCACACCCACAGTAACTCAGGGCCAGTAAACAAGGTGGAAAAGGGAAGCTAAATGGAATTCACATCATAGCCTAAAAGCACAGTGTAGCTGTGATGGTCGGCGGGGACATGGTGGGGAGACTCTCGAAGAAACTGAGAGGCAAACACATTAAATATAATTGATTTCTCTGTTTAATTACAAGAAAGAGGATGCAGAAGACAATAGAAATGTGATGGAAATGTCTTACTGTGGGTAACTTAGACAATTCACAGAAACAAATAATGATCGCTGTTATGTTTTTGTCTAATAAAAACGGAATTCTGATGAGATATAGGTTTAAATCCTTGTCAACAATACGGAAAGTTTGTAACTATTGCCATTGTCATGGTGCTTTTCTTCAGGCTACCTCACCATGCTCACAAGTCTCAGACTGGGACTTCCAAGAGAGCCGCAGAGGCTACTGCTGGCATACTGCGCTAGTCAGGGGTCACGTAACGCCTTCTGGACTGGCCTTTATTTCTGGGAGCTTCTAGGTAGGAGCAAGGAAAGCTGAATATAGTAAGAATCTGACTTCCTGTGTCCTCACTCTAGCAAGTACTGTTGTGCCCAAGTTTGTAAAATCGCCCCAAATCACCCCAAAATAAACACCAGAGACTGCTAGGGAGACCGAGTCACGCCTGCAAAAGCAAAAAGCCTTTATTACAAGCTTAAGCTTGGGCTCACAGTCTCCAGCTCACCCACTGGCCACCCGCTGGCCACCCGCTGGAGAGAGCCCCGAACAAAGGCAGGGCAGGGCCTTTTATGTCTTTGGGAGGGGGAGGTGCAGGAAATACAGTGATCCAATCCCTACCCCCCATCAATACTGGCAGTTGTGGGAGCCAATCACACCATCCAGAGCACTGACCAATCAGAGTGGGCCCAGGATGCCCCACGTGGGGCGTGACTAGGCCCGCCTCTAGAAAGGTCAAAGGTATTGGCTGACCTCCCCCGATTGGGCGCCACAGGAGTTGTCCCTCCTTAATTCGCGCCCTTTCAGGAGAAGCCGGCACCTTCCCCTTTAAGTAAAGGGGAAGGCTGGATCAGACCTGCGGCCGGCGGGGGAACGCCCCCCCCTACGGTCACCGGTCACAGGGCGCATCTCCACCGTGGAGGTGCGCCGCGAACGGCTTAGGGAAGGCTGGGACCGCCCGGTGGTGAGGGCCGGATGGGACCTGCATCCTTACAGTACACCTGCTCACTTCTACTCCATGGCTTGATCGCACCCACCTTGACAGATTACGGTCTGAGCAGATAGTTCTGCAAGAGATAAAATGCAAGGGAGATACCAAGACACTTCCCCCTCCCAATTCTTAATTTGGAAGAGTCAAGTGGGTTTAAATGCCTTTACATTGTTAGCCCTGCCCATTTCCCATACCTACTAGCATTTATATATTCCTTTTTCTCATGGATGTACCTCTCCCTTATGGTCTTTTCTTCCAAATCATCCGGTCCAAAAGGACTCTGAGCAATTTCCCAGCTTAATGGCTTAGGCAGGTGCTTCAGTTTCCCTGGAGCTCAGCCAATATCTCCATCTGTGAAGCTCACAATGGTTGAATTAGGTCGTCATTTCCTGACAGGTGGTTCACGAACCCCTAGTTGCTAGAGACTGCATTCCAGGGCATTCAGGTCAATACAAGTTGTAATGGTATTTGTCTTGCTTTATATTTTTAGGTAGTAATAAACATCTTTAAAATTTTCCTACTAATGGGACGCCTGGGGGGTTCAGTCAGTTAAGGATCTGACTCCTGATTTTGGCTCAAGTCATGATCTCACAGTTCATGAGATCAAGCCCTGTGTGGAGCTCTGTGCTAACAGCGTGGAACCTGCTGGGGATTCTCTGTCCTCCTCTGTTCCTCCCCAGCACATACTCTCTTTCTCAAAATAAATAAACATCAAAAAATTCCTATTAAAACAAGAATATTCAAAAGCTTCCAACTACACAGCAGGTGAATATGTACTCTGTTTCGTCAGGGTCAGATGAGATAGTTTACACACCTGCACACAGAAAGCTTTGACAGTTTTGACTGTTATTTAGAATTAAGTTGTTTCTAATTTTGGTCAGGATGTTGACATTTATATAGTCAGGGTAATGAACACTTCCCTTACCATAAGGATCTCTCATGTTGCCTTTTTCAGTTTATTTATTTTGAGAGAGAGACAGAGACAGAGCACACGTCTGGTAGGGGCAGAGAGAGAGGGAGAGAGACTTCCAGGAAGGCTCCACACTATCAGCATAGACCCCGATTCGAGGCTTAACTCATAAACTATGAGATTATAACCTAAGCTGAGACCAAGAGTGGGGCTGAGCCACGCAGGCACCCTTCATGTTGCCATTTTACTGCTACTCCACTTCCCTCTCATTCACTCCCCTTCACCCCTGGCAACCCCAGCCTGTTATCCATCTCAAGAACATTCTGTAAATGAAATCATACAGTATGTATGTAACCATTTGGGATTCACTGTTTTCACTCAGAATAATTCTCTGGAGATACATTCAGAATGTTAGATGTATCAATAGTTCATTCCTTTTTATTGCTGAGTAACGTTCCATGGTCTGAATGTGCCACTTTGTTTAACCACTCACCTGTTTTTACTTTGGGGCTATTGCAAAGCCACTATGAACAGTTATGGTCAGATTTTTGAGTTAACATAAGTTTTCATTTCTCTGGTATAAGCACCCAGGAGTGCAATCCCTAGGTCTATGATAATTTCACATGTAAGTTTTTAAACTATCAAAGTGTTTTCCAGAGTAGCTGTATCATTTTATGTTTGTACCAGCAATGCAGGAACGATCCAGTGTTCCCCATCCTTGCCAGCATTTAATGTTGTCCCTGTTTTTTGTTTCTAATTTTAGTCATTCTGACAGGAGTATAGTGATGTCTCATGGTGCCTGTGATTTCGATTTCCCCAATGGCTTATTGATGTTGAACATCTTTTCATGTGTTTATTTGCTCTTTGCAGAGTCTTCTCACCAAAAGTAAATAAAGGCAACTATGTGAGGTGATGGGCAATAGATGTATTAATTAACTTGACTGTGGTAATCATTTCACAATATGTACATATCCCAAATCATCACATTGTACTCTTTAAATATATCCAATTCTGTCAATTATACCTCAAAAAAACAAGCAAACTAAAACATTAGCAGCACACCACTAAATTTAGAAATAGTTTAGTTTCTGCTTCCTTTTTGCTAATTTTGAGAGCAGAAACCATGATTTTTACTCCTTGTACTTTCCCACAGCACTCTCTACAGAATTAGTCATAAAGCAGGCACACCGAACAAGTACACAGGAACCAATTGGTAGATTGTTAAAGCACTGAACTGAGAGGTCATCAGAAATTATAAGTGATGAAAGAAGCTTGAATTTGAGAATCATAAAATGCTCTCTTTCTTTTTTTACCGTCAATATTCTGGCTTTAGTTTCAGCATTTCAGACTTAAAGATCACTGAAGGAAAACATTCAAGAACACTCTGAAGACATGTTCAGGAGGCTATGCATAAGCTATTCTCTGTTTTTCACATGGATATTTTCTCATCTTTAAACCTATATGGCCTGGGGCTGTACTATTTAATTTATATTTGTTTTTTTAGTGATCTTTATTTACTCTAGCAGTTCATTCTTAAAGCTAGGCTGTTAATTCCTTAGTCCACTGTATTTTGTTCTAAAGATCTTGTAGCAAATAATATTTTTTTCCTGAAGAATGGAGTCATGTCTTATCCAGTAATGGGCAGTTCATATCATGTTTAAGTTCTTCCAGATTCACTGCCCTTCACAGGACTCTTATTTTATTATTTTATTTTATTTTATATTTTTCTATTGCAGTCTTGAAGACTTTACTGGATTCCCACCCTACTCTATTAACTCCCACCTCCCTTTGGCTCCATTTATGACACAAATGGGAATGAAGAGAAAGGTAAGAATGTGTGAAATTGATCCTTTTCCTCAACCAACAAGTTAGGTTCATTTATGTATAATGATATAACATGTATATTTGCTCTGATTTTTGTAGTTTTTAAAGATCTGTTTCTATACAGTAATCTTTTATTTTTTATGTGGTTCTTTATATATTTAAAAAGGCCCATATTTTTTATTCAGTGGTTGATTTTATATTTGTGATGTTACGTAATTCTCTTGGTTACCAATTTCTTAACAGTTCCTGTTAGTTTTCTACTAGGAAAACATTTAAAATAGTCATGTTCAGATCTCTGTGACTAATATTTTGAATTTCAGTGTATGGCTTTCGTATATCCTTAATTAATTCCAGTGTTGGATTTTCCCCATTTACCTAGCATATTGAGATAATTTTATATTTGGGTAAAAACATGAGCACTTGTGTTCTATGTTATTTCTGGAGGCATGTTTCACTATTATTTTGACACTGAGAAGCACCGTCACCCTTCCAGAACCAAACACCATGTTTTATATCAAATAATTCCAGAAATAACCCGGTTGCCCTTAACAGCTTTTAGAAAACTGATGGCCCAATATTTTGTTCATTTAATACAGGCAAACCCATCACAATGATATATACTTTTATTTTAGCTCCACTATTCAGATCTATTTTATTCATGCAATTTTGTCATATTCTCTTTATCGTTGTAAGTCACCTATAATTCCTTCTGCAATAATGCTCTACTCCCCAGCTTTGGAAAACCCCCAAATTTGATACTCAGAGAGATTAATTTAAAATGTTAATAAACACATGGAGCTTCTTGAACAATACAGTTAAATCAACATTGAGCTATTACTTTCTTTGGTGGGCATCTGGGTAGCTCAGTCAGTTCAGTGTCCGACTTGGGCTCAGGTCATGATCTTGCAGTTTGTGAGTTTGAGCCCTGTGTTGGGCTCTGTGCTGACAGCTCAGAGCCTGGAGCCTGCTTTGATTCTGTGTTGCCATCGGTCTCTGCCCCTCCCCCAATCACACTCTGTGTGTGTGTGTGTGTGTGTGTGTGTGTGTGTGTGTGTGTGTGTCTCAAAAATAAATAAACATTAAAAAAATTTTAATAATATCTTTGGGTGTAGTTACTCAGTCTTCAACCCACTAACTTTTTCTTCATCCATGTTTCTTTATCTTATCCCTAGGGTTCCTAGGTGAGTTTCTTTCAAAGGCTTTGTGGAAATTATGATCTCTATTTACTAGCTAGTGTTCCTTGTGGGGAAAAAAATGGCAAGCATAGTACCTTACATGTAGAAATTACTGTTATAATACTGAATAAATAAAAAGACACATGAATGGTAAAATAAGGTTCAAAAGATAAAAGTTATTCACAATCCATAGTGGATGATTTATTTCTGTCTTAACTGCTCATAAACTTCCTGCTTATATTTTATATCAGCTTAAAAAAATCATCACATTTAACCCTACAGAGTCTCCTCATGCCTTTTTCATTCTCTGTCTTGCTCTAACTTCACCAACAATATTTCTGTCATCAGCACTGGATGTTTTTTAGTCTCTAGGAAATAATTTGTCTTGACCTAGATACCTGGTTTTTTTTTTAATATTTACTATTCTCCTGCTTCTACCTCTCTTTCTCTTTAGAGAACTTTTCCTTATGTGTTTTATTTTATTAAGTAGGCTCCACACAGGGTGGAGCCCAACATGGGGCTTGAACTCATGACCCTGAGATCAAGAGTCAGATACTTAACTGGCTGAGTCACCCAGGCACCCCAAAGAACTTTTCTTTCAAAAGTCATATCTATAGATGTAGTTCTTATTAATTAATTCATTCATTCATGCCTGCATGTAAGCTCAGTTAATTTGGGGCTTCAGTCCTCCTGACATAATTATCACCAGTCTTCATATTCATCTGCATCACAGGGACCCTGGCCATCTTTGGCATCTGCCCTCTTAATATTAGAGCTCCAGAAGGTTTGCTATGAACTACAGAAATTTCATTCAGTGCCTCATCCTTTCCTTTCTCAGTGAAGCCCGTGTGTGCGGGGTTAGAATTTTCCGTCCTACGGTCCACCTTCCCTCTTGTAGATACTCAGGCAGCTGAACCGTTGCCTCCCATAAACCTTATGAAGCCTTATTTCTCCTATTTCCTACATGACATATCCAGTTTTTTTTAATTAATACAAACCTGTGATACCACAATTTATATACAAGATATTTTACATGCAAAGGTAAGAAACAAGAAACAGTATTAATAGTGTTATCCAATCCGCAAAAATGTGAGTCATATTTATTTTACTAATTATATTTTAATACAATGATTCCATTGTAACATGTTTTCCTTAATAATTACAATGTTTAACTGGGAAATGATCTTAGATTAGAATATCTTGTTAGAACTAAAGAAGGATCTTAACTTTATTTTTAAAATGAATTCTGTTAAAGTTCTACATTGCTATCCACCCACTGCAGAGATTATAATAGCAATGTTTGTTCCCTGAAGTGTTTTGTTATTGCCAATTCACTTCCATGCAAAATAAGTTCTCTATAAATATTGTCAGGAATACTCTGAATGGCTTTTCTACTTTTTTTTTCTTTTTACTTAATTTTGGTTTAACTTTAGCCTGAAGGCCTAATAGATAATCACAGCCAAAGTAAAAGTTAAAAATTAACTCTGAACTAGTTTGCCACCTGCCTCTACCAAGGGATTTGCAAAGTTATAACTTGTTCAGCTCTGGGAGCTGAGTTAATTATGGCAAATCACACTAATTAAATTATTCACTAGGTCTTGATGAAAAACAAATCTATTATGTCATAGAGCGCACTGCGGATTGCCTTACGACTCCCAACTTGCCGTTCCCTGCGTTAGGAAATGCCTGTTTAGACAGTTTAAGGGAGAACAGTGTGGTGAAGCTGCAGAATTTCTCTTGATGTTCTTTAGGCCCCGGGGCTTTTAATTCAATTCCCATTTGTTGCACACTTGCTTCGCGCAAATCCTGTGTTACACCTCGAGTCCTCAGAGGTTACAGATAAAAACCCAATGTAAGAAATGCACACATAGTATTGTAGTACAAGGCAAACAAAAAATTGGAAAATAAGGAAGAAAAGGATATGGACTCTGACGAGCTTAAAAAAAGCTTCATAGAAGTGAAGAAGGAAGATTAAAGCCAAGTTTTGTTTGTTTTTATTTAGACAGAGAGAAAAAGAGCATGAGTGGGGGAGGGTGAGAGAGAGAGTGAAACACAGAATCTGAAGACAGGCTCCAGTCTCTGAGCTGTCAGCACAGAGCCTGATGCAGGGCTCGAACCCATGAACCATGAGATCATGCAGGGAGCCGAAGTCGGCCGCTTAACCAAGGCGCACCTACAGCTGAGTTTTAAAGAAGCCAAACTTCTACACGCAGAGATGGGGAGGGCACCTAAGGCATTCGAAATAGGCGACAGAGTGACTAAGACATGGGGGGAGGAATGTGCAGCCTGTTAGAGAGCACACAGGCTAGGCTAAGGTAGCAGGTGAAGTCCTGAGGTGCGTGGCACCCTGTGTTCTCTAACGCAGTGCTCCGTACGTTTTTGGTTTAGCTGCTCACTGAGCTGTTTGAATCACTGAGCTGAGCAGTCATTCCGTCAAACTTGCCAGGCATGGGGCAGGTCTGAGCTCGCCTCTGCGCAGCACCTGGTCTGTAGTGAGAAGACACTGCACCACATTTCTTGCTCCAGGGTGGGGATGGAGAGAGTGATCTGACCTGTAAGTACATGTGTGCACAAGCACAAGTCTGTCTGGGTTAAAATCCTAGCTCTGCCCCTTACTAGTTATGCGAACATGGGCAATTTACTTCACCCTTCCTAAGGCTCACTTCCTCCTTAAGAAAGGACCATGATAACATAACACCTACTTTGCTGGAATGACGTGAGGATTAAATGTGACTTATTGCACATACATTAACCAGGACTGCATTACATAGCGCCGTTGTGCAATTTAGAAAATTTCAACCCTCTCTCCAGATAGGCAAAACCTTTTGCCAGGGCACTCAGATCAATGAGTGGAGATGGAAGACATTTTCAGTCCCTCGGCGCCTTCACCCAAGCATCCCTCTGCAAGGTGCAACCTGGACAACTGTACACGGAAAACCCAGAGAAAAGACTCAGCATGATGCTTTAAGATGATCTCAATAAATATTGGCCATTATTATAAGTATTACGCGGCAAACCTCTGCAAAACACAGTGTGGAGGCTCCGTCGGAGACTACTTGGTTAAGCTGGTTATGAAGAGAGACTGCTGTATTCACCATCCACCCCTAAATCTTAGGAAAAAGTTCAAAATACAGAATTGGAAAGCAGAGCAGGGGGCGTCCACGCCCGTGTGACTCTCCCACTAGATGGTGCTGTCTCTCAATGCAGACTCCGCTTCGGCTTGTGGTGGTGGGAACTGATCTCCGTTTAGAAATAGCCTTTTATTTACCAGGAACTCAATCGATAGCCAGGTGGTGTTTGTCTCCCACAGGCTTCCTTCAGCTCTTTGTGGAGGAGGAGGTGTTACATCTCTCTCTGAGCATCCGTGTTCCACAATATACTTAAACACTGCTCCAAGAAATGACTCTCCGTAGATGGTAGAAAGCGTCAGGAGGGCTGTGAGCCGCTATGAAGAAAGTCCATTAACTTCCTGACTCTTTGATTTCAAAACCAGAATGGCATCAATAATTGATTTACCATGTAACAGCCTCACTTTCCTGTTTGACCACCCCCGGCTGTTATAGTGAGAGCGGAGGCAGGACTTGATCATTCGACTGTGTGGTTATAAAAAGTTATTCTCCAGACACCCGGGCTGCAAGCCAGGGGAAGAGATTCTGCTCAACTTAAGTCCTAAGGCTATATTTTCGTTATTTCTATCTTCCTCTTAGTTTCATTTGTCTCATTCTAAGGAATTTGTGAACATCACTACCCAAAACATAGGTTTCTGAGAAGTCTGTCAGTTGAATATGTTTATATCACATTATGTGGATAACCTGCTGCTTAAAGAAATTAACTAATAAATCACTTTACAAAATGTAAGTTTTCTTTCATTACTGTTTAAGTTCAGGTGTTCATAGACAGTATCTGCTTGCATATTTTTTTCCTTTTTGTCACTCCTAAGTCTGACAGATTTTTGAGGGAAAGATATGAGACTTCAGGGTATTTTTCAAAAGATTTCTGCAAACCGTCTAAGACGGTATAGTGGACTTTTTAGGTAAAGCAAATGGATCGATCAACGAACTGAAAAGAGCCTTTTCTGACGTGCATTGTGCGCAGTGCGGGGACGGACGTGGTGCTGCTGTTTCTCCACATCCATTTGTGAACAGAGCACCTCCTGCCAAATTTGGAACAAAACCTACATGTCAGTTTTAATGGTAAAATATCTGCAGAGTCAGAAGAGGGAAGAGAAATCACTGAATCAGATCATTTTCCTGCCTAAAATGCCCCCGTGGCTGCTTCTTGCCTCTTGCAGCGGTTCTCTCTCTTGGGACACTTGGACAAACTCCCTCCACAGCATTTGAGGTTGTGGGTTTTCGGAAGGGAGGATGCGTGAGCTGGGAGGCGGGGCTGTATTACAGTATCCACAGGAGGCCATGTTGAAACGTTCGGACTATACACAAGGCCTTTGTGGTTCTGGCGACTAATAACACACACCCCAGTTCATTCCAGGGAGTAAGTCCTTCTAACTCCACTGCCCTAGAGGAAAAAGTAAAAGAAACCCAAAATTTACGAGGGCGCCAGGGTGGCTCAGCTGGTTAAGCAACTGGATCTGGATTTCGGCTCCGTTCATGATCTCACAGTTTGTGAAATCGAGCCCCGAGTGAGGCCGTGCTGACAGTATGGAGCCTGCCAGGGGCACTCTCTCTCTCTCTCTCTCTGCCCCTTCCCTGCACGTTCTCTCTCTCCATCTCTCAAAATAAACTTTAAAAATGTGTTTTTAATTTAAAAAAAAACCATAACTTACCTAGTGCAGTATATAATGTTCTCCATACTCTGACTCCTGCCAGAAGTCTCCAGCTCATTCGCTGCCTCCTCAGTGCGTTCTATGACCAGCTAAAGGAAACGTTCATCCATCCTCCCGCTATGCCATTTTCCTTCAGAGTTATGTGCATGTTCTCTGCCTGGGATGCCTGTCCCATTTTAGATTATCAAAAAAAAAAGTCCTTCTCCTCATCCTCAGCTCAAGTCTTTATTTTCTCTGTGACACATTCTTCCTCCCTTCCTGAAAACTGAATATCACCTTCTTTTGGCCATCTCTTCATCTCCTCCATCAACTGAGAGTAAGAACTGCCTTGTCTGATATGATCACTGTACCTGGCACTTAGCTAATAAACCCATGCTTCGTGAATCCATGAATGCAATACTATTCAAAGGGAAGCACATTGCGTTTGGGTTGCTTGGTAAGGGTGGTGTAGGGTGGTGAAACAAACCAGTGCAAATCTTTTTTTTTTTTTTAACATTTATTTAATTTTGAGACAGAGACAGAGCATGAGCAGGGGCAGGGCAGAGAGAGAAGGAGATACAGGATCCAAAGCAGGCTCCAGGCTCTGAGCTGTCAGCACAGAGCCCGACACGGGGCTCGAACTCATGAGATCATGACCTGAGCCGAAGTCGGATGCTCAACTGACTGAGCCACTTGGGCGCCCCAAACCAATGCAAATCTTATTTAAGGGTTAACCCATTAGCCTGTTTTAAAAACTAAGTCAGATAGAAGAGGAAGGACTGGCCAGCATCTCACACAAAAGTATCTTAGCAGGATCTGAAACCTTAAAGGTAAGGAACATTCAAACTATAGAACATAAAATGATATAGTCTTATGGATTCTTAAAGGGGAAACAGCTTGTCTCATTTCAGACCTCATTTTAATATTCTAGCTGAGACAGGGAAGATCCAGAGATGTAAGAGACTGCTCTTTTCAAAATGTCTTAGCCCTTTCAGCTCCTGGCCATGGGGGGAGCTGTCATGGGTGGACTCTGAGGAGAAGCTGCAGGTGAGGGCCGTGCATTACAACAAAATTCCAAACAGTTCCAGAAGTCCTCACCTGCAGTGCTCGTCATGCTCAGGTCCTGCCCTCCGCCTCACCCTGTGTTGGGTGATTTTCTAAGGAATTGGTAGAATTGTAAATTCTACTTAAATGTCTATTTATAACATTGTTTTAGTCTAAAGCAGTTGCTAGTATAAACTTTCAAAGAACTGGTTTTTATAAAGTCATATCTCTAATTCAAACAACAAGCATGGCTAACAAAATGAGCTGAGAGGGATTTTTCAGAGAGAAAAAGTATAAGAAAAAGAAGTAACTTCCCAGATTTAGGGAGCTATGTATGCATCCCACAATCCCCCAAACATACCACCACTGTCTCTCTCCCTCATACTGAGAAGCAAGGAGAGGGGGAGAGAGAGATGAGAAATCACTGAAAGGAGGCCTGGATGGTTACTGAGATGATTTTGGAATAGAAAACAAACCTAAAGGTTGCTAAGTCCAATGGTCAGTTTTTAGTTCTTATCTTACTTGACCCAGCAGCAGAATTTGATACAGTTGGTCAGTCCCTCCCTTTCGCTGCAAATATTTTTCTTCCCGTGGCTTGCATTCTATCTTGAAGCTTTGGTTAACCCCAGGGCTCATCCCTTGAATGTATTTATTTTTACATCTACCGGTATTCATTTGGTGAGCTCATCTAGCCCCATGGCTTTAAATATCACTAATTCATTTCTGCAGCTCAGTCTTCCCTCCCTCCCCCACCCCGTCACCCCACATGCATGGATGCATACTCACCTGCCTACTTAACTTTTCCCCTTGGACTTTAATAGGTATTTCAAGTTTTACATGATCCAAACTGAGCTCCTATTCCTCCTTCTTAAACCTGCCCCTTCTGGAACCATTTCCATCTTAGTTAATGGTAACTCTATATCCTTCCAGCTGCTTAGACTCCGTCCTGGCTTCCCCTCTCACAAACCCAACATCCAGTTCAAGCTGATACTCAAACAGATAAAAATCCCTACATGTTAGAGGGTAATGTGTTTTATTTATTCCTATATCTTGAACAGTATGTCTGGAAGAACATAACACTGCTCACAAAATACTTGTTGAATAAAGGAATGAATGATTTTGAGACTAAGAATAAGTACATGTTTTTAAAAAAGATTTTTCCTTAAAATCAAGAGTTCAGTATGTCAAAGCATAAAGTTAGCTATTGGGAAGGAAAGAAATAGATCTTTGTTTGACAGTAAATTTCTTATTTTAGATCACCCATACATATGGTTCCAATGCTTGGCAACATGTTAAAATCACCTGCAGAGTCTTTCTATCCTGATGCTCAGAAATTACATCAGAGTATGTGGGGGAAGCGCCCAGCCATCAGGATTTTCTAAAGATCTGCAGGTGATTCCAATGGGAGCCAACCCTGAGAACCACTGCTGTGTAGGAATCATACTTAAAGTTAGTGTTTACATACTAATTACTTGTTCTAAATGTTTCCTAATGCAATCTTACTCTTTTTTCTTCCCTAACAAGCTAATCTATTATTTTTTGTAAGATTTTTCAACCACTCAGCATGCTAGCACTGTGTAAAGAATGCAAGAAAATCAACCTAAAACTAACAGAACACAAATAATTGTTCTGAAAGGCAGCTAAAATAAGAATACAAGAGGGTTAGCTTTCGCTGTGCCAGAAATAACCATTTCAAATATACTGCAGAAAGACAAGTGTATTCACAAAGAAATAAAAATTACAAAATACTAAGGGATATTTAAGAAATAATCAAGACTTAAATAAAAGACAAGCTATAGTACTTTGTACAAATTTAAAAAGAAACATTTTGAATCAGTTGAAACACACAGTATTCCTGCATGGGGAGATTAAATATTTTAGACATGTCAATTCTTCCCCAAAGAATCTAACCTTAATGTATGCCCAGTCACAATCCCATCTTGACTAGATGATTTAAAGTCGCCTGGGCAACTGCGTGGCTCAGCTGGTTAAGCATCTGACTCTTGATTTAGGCTCAGGTCACTGACTCACAGTCTTGAGAGGGAGCTTAGTTGGGCTCTGTGCTGAGTGTGGAGCCTGCTTGGGATTCTCTCACCCTCTCACCCTCTGACCCTCTGACCTTCCCCTACTCACATTCTCTTTCACTCAAAATAAATAAATAAAAACAAACAAACCAAAACATTCACCTAAAAGATATGAAAAAGAAAATTAGGAGGGACAACTTACCCTCTCAAATATCACACCATTTAATACAGCTATAATAATCTAAGTAATGTGGTTCTAGTGAAAGAATAAATGGATATAGGAATGTGTTAACATTTTCTGGTGTTTTCCAATTGTGGGGCTATAATTACCTCAACAAAGAACTCAAATAATCTATTGTACTTCAATTGTGTACCAAGTCCCTCTCTTAGAGATTTATTTTTTCTAGTTAAATATAGTGAAAAATAAACTGTTTTGCCTTGTAAAGTGGTTAAAGAAAAAAAATTTTTTGAAACAGGAAAGGATACTTCCTCTTTGTTCCCTAAATCCTAATTTGGGAAGCACTACAATTAAGCCCCCAAACGGATCCATTACTTGTGGGGATTCATATGTGATATAGTTGTTACCAACTACTGCCATGTCTATTTTCTTCATCAAGTTTACCACAATTTACTTTCTCACTCATTTAATATTTACTTCACCAACATGAAAATAAATTCCTCAAGGGGAGGGACCTGGTAAGTCACTGGTGGCCTAGAGAATGGTACCTGCTTAATAAAAATATTTGCCAAATACAGCCGTGGTGAGAATCCCACATTCATCGACTTCTCCGGGTCCTACCATTTCTGACTTCATAAGATGCCCCACAGCCTATGAGTCGGTTCACTGTTATATCCCACCCAAAGTCCCCTGGAAAGTATTTGCTTACACTGGAACTGGATGGTCTAGATCTTCAGGACGGAGAAATCACCCAAACATTCCATGCTGCATAAAAACACGTTAACAAGCCTCACAATTCAACTTTATTTTAATATTAAAAATTTTTAATGTTTATTTCTTTTTTAGAGACAGAGGGAAAGAGAGAGAGCCTGAGAGGGGCAGAGAGAGGAAGAGAGGGAGACACAGAATCTGAAGCAAACTCCAGACTCTGAGCTGTCAGCGCAGAACTCGATGTGGGGCTTGAACTCACAAACCGTGAGATCATGATCTGAGCCCAAGTGGGATGCTTAACCAACTGAGCCACCCAGGTGCCCTTGATTTTAATATTTTTGATACTACACAATCGGTGAAAAAATATGAAAAATTCCCTTAGTTGTATGGTAATTACATACATATTAGATCCTCAAATCAAGCCACAACTAAGCCAAAGTTTTTGTAGAAATACCATTTTGGAAAATCCAGAGTATTCTGCCCCATTACTTACACTGTTCTATTAGAGATAAATCTAAACCTAGCAGAAATAATCACATTTTTCTAGTTTCCTCAAAGAATCACTAAGCTTAACTTTTATATTGAAATTAAATTATTTGAACATACACAAAACAGTGGGTCAAATTTAAAATAAGGATCTAAGTGCAGGAGGGGAGAAACAGGGTTTTCTGATAGCAGATAGGGTAGATTTACATTGAGATTGTCGAGTTTACCATGGTAAGTTTTATTCACCAAATTCACATAACTTTTATATACAGTTAATGTTAAAATGTTCTTGTTCATAACCAGATGTTAGTTGATGGAATTTCATGAATTAGTAGCTTCAAAAATAAATGAAACATAACAGGTGCATATGAAAACATCAATCTTTTCAGAAAGAACAGAGTGCAATACTGAATTTTCAGTAATTCGAATTTTACTATACTTGCCAATATAAAGTTCTATTATATAGCTTTGATTATGATTATGTTTAGTGAATATTAAATAAGATACTAAGAATAGTGAAAGTCCCTTGCCTTAACATTATCAATTTGGAATATGTAAGAGATCAATATTACAAAAGATAAGAAGAAAAAGAAAGGTTCTCAAAATACTTGGATGATCTATTAATGTAAAAGCACTGTCTCTTTTTTTAATTTTAGCTCTATTTATTTTTGAGAGACAGAGAGCATGCGCAGGAGAGGGGCAGAGAGAGAGAGAGGGAGACAGAGAACCCCAAGCCTGATGTGGGGCTCAAACTCATGAACCATGAGATTATGACCTGACCTGAGCTGAAATCAAGAGTCAGATGCTTACTGACTGGGCCACCCAGGTGCCCCACATTTTCTCTTTTTAAAACGCAAATGTGTGTATGTCTTTGTTCTCTGGCCTTCTCCTCCAGACCTACTTATGTATTATCTCTCTTACCAAATTCTGGCCTCTTTTCTACTTATTTGTTCTCTACACAATGGTAAACTTGTTAAGGACCAGAACTGCATGTCCCACCTGTCTTAACACGCATGTCCTGAAGTGGTCTAGCACCACGTTCTGCATATACTAAAACGTGTGTGTGCATGTATAGAACAGGTAGCCAAGTGGGATGGTCCCTGTAATGTCGATTTTAGGACAGAAATATAATACAGTTAATGCTTGAATAACACAGGGATTAAGGACGGCAACCCCCATGCAGTTGAAAATCCGTGTATGACATTTGACACCTTCAAAACTTAAATGCTAATAGCCTGTTGTTATTGTTACCAATAACCAACAGTTAACACACATTTTACATATGTGTTTTCTATTTTATTCTTACAATAAGTTAGCTAGAGAAAGGAAAATATTATTAAGAAAATCATAAGAGTAAATACATTTATAGTACTAAATCAAATAAATCCACATATAAGTGGATCCATGTGATTCAAACCTTCAAGTGTCAACTGAACTATAATAGCAAGTACTCTATCTGTAGAGTGATTACTATTTTTTCAAAGAACTTCCATAATTATGCTCTCATTTTACTCTCATATTAATGATGTAAAATATCAAGAGCAGAATTATTATGTAGGTGGAAACCAGGACATAGGCATTTACGTGATTTGTCTTAATTCACAAAAACATGGACCCATCTGAAACCCAAATACAAATTCCCTGCCGTCTTTTAATCCAGGATTCTTTCTCTAGATGCTTTTGACCTGTCTTTCATGGAAAGTAATCAACCTGCTTTCATGAAATTCACTATAACTCCACTTTAATTGAATTAACCCTTAGTTAAATTACATAAGAAATAACTACTAACCCATATGAACAAGTCACTGTCTTCAGCAAAAATTTAGCATGGATTTCATGTGTTTTTTCTATATGACAAGCGTTTTACTAGACACTGGGGACAGAGTGGTAAATGTAACAGGTGCCGTTAAGAATTCTCCCCGCTCTTCATGCGCCGTGGGGTTCCTGTGCTACATACAGCGGTACTGTACTAAAAACCTCTGTGCTGCTGCATGGAAACAAGATGGCAGGAGTGATGTCAACAATGCCTGTTCTTCAGGGGCCTGTGACATCAGCACCCACAGAGAACGTGGTCCTAATACATTGGACTCATAGTTTCAGCTGGATTTTCAATCTGAAGAAAACAAAACAAAACAAAACAAGAGAAAGCACAGCAAAAGCAAACAACCAGTTACCAAAGGCCTTGGAAGAACATTAGAAATAAAGGATTTCCTTTTCTCACATTTCACTGCTGTTTTATATACAAGCATGATAAAATGTGCATTTTTAAATCCCAGTCTCCTCATGACCAAAATAATGAATGAGTGGAAAAGGAAAAAGGAGGAGAAAATTGGAACTAGTGTATTTCTTCTTTTCATTTTTTACATTAGTTATGATTTTGTGGGGGTGCTGACGTACATCAGGAAGTACTGTATTTCAAAACGAAACCAAGTGAGATGTACACAGATATGGTTTCCTAAACTGCAAAATAATGGGACAAAGCAAAGTGGGATTTTCTGAGGAGTTTGGACAACACCATTTTGCCCAGAAGGCAAAGATAAAGTTACAGTTGTGATAAGGCTTTTATAAAGAATCGGCTGGATCAGAAAGGAATCTGATAAATGGCTTTGTACGGATTGGACGTGATTGTTTGACTAATCTTAGCAAGATCTGTATTTTTAACTCACAGTCAGAGGCCTGCAGAACACAGAGTACCTGTGAGGAGTAGCAGCAGGTGCCTTGAACATGAAGGCCCGGATGCCACATTGCTTTCTGCAAGTTAACATACCATGCTACCCAAATCTTTTGTTCCCAAAATAAAAATGGGTGCTTCTAGGGACAATACTTCTAACACTGCGCTTCCAACATTTCAACCTAAGGCTCTTCGTATCAGTTGCTATAATTATCACTGTGAAACGGGACACACATTTCTTGCCATATATAGATATAAGGGACGTGTACTGGATGTCAGCATTATCATAGGCGCCTTCCTCAGGACCGTCCTCACTGCTTGATCACACACCTTGCCCGAAACACCCTTTCCAGGCAACCTAGAAGTCCATTGTTCAAACATCGGATTCACTTTGTTTGCATTTTGAGAAAATCAACAGGAAAAGCCAACTTCCCAGACTGGCAAATGTTGGAAATGGTTATGAGCATTATGAACAGATCATTCTTTTAAATATTTGAATTTACTCAAAGCATGCTTTAGAAAGTGTACAGAGATGATGATGAACTATTTGAGGAATACTTCTCTTAAAAATCAGGGTGCCTGGGTGGCTCTGTTGGTTAAGCATCTGACTTTTGCTCAGGTCATGATCTCATGGTTTGTAGGTTCGAGCCCCATGTCAGGCTCTATGCTGACAGCTCAGAGCCCAGAGCCTGCTTCAGAATCTGTGTCTCCCTCTCTCTCTGCCCCTCTCGCACTTGTGCTCTGTTTCTATCTTAATAATGAATAAACATAAAAAGTTAAAAAAAAAAACCACAGTGGGTGTCTGGGGAGGCTGGGTGTCTCAGTCAGGTTGAGAGCCCAGAGGTTATGATCTTGCAGTTCGTGAGTTCAAGCTCCACATTGGCTGCCTGCTATCACTGTGGAGCCCACTTGATCCTCTGTCCCCCTCTATCTGCCCTCCTCTGCTTGCTCTCTCTTAAAAATAAAATAAACATTTAAAAAAATGGCGGATATCTGGGGCGCCTGAGTGGCTCAGGTTATGATCTCACAGTTGTAGGATGAGCCTTGCATTGGGTGTGGGCTCCATTTTGGGTTCGAGCTGACAGAACAGATCATAGTTGGGATTCTCTCTCTCTCTCTCTCTCTCTTTTTCTGCCCCACCCCTGCTCATGCTCTCTCTCTCAAAAATAAATAAATTTTTAAAAAATGGTGGGTGTCATGGTCATCATATTATTATTTTTATTATAATGGTTATTCTTACTATTACCACTTCTATATTACAGATGGAGATATTGAATCTCAGAAAATTAAATAACAAATTTATTGTCTCTGAGGTGACAGAGACAATAAGTGGTAAGACAAGATTTGTTCATAGGCCCATATCATCAGTAACATATTTTTATTTATTTGCCACACAGTCTTTCTTTTTTTGTCCTTTCAGTTTTTTTAAACATTATTTTAAATATTGTGTGATCTAAGGAGATATATAATAACTATTATACAAATGGATTAAACAGTCATAAATTAGTTGGTATAAGACCAGAGATGTCCCTGAAATGTGCCAAACCACATTTTAAATGTTTGGTATAGATTTTGTCCACAAACTGCATTATACTCTAAGCCTTCATATGAATTTTTAATATTGTAAGTTAAAAGTATTGTATAAAAATTAAAGTTTCACAATGCTGTTTGTCTTCTGTAAGAATGTTTTATTGCAAAGTTCCAAATTAAATTAATAGTTATAAAACATGCACAATGTTCTAACCTTCAACCTTGACTATTTCAAGGTTAATAGTGGTATAAATACATAATATTTCTCAGGGTTTGCTCTGAGAGTGACTGAAATACAGCTTCTTTTATCACAAAAAGCTAGGACCTCTGATTTTACATTTATAGTGTTCCAATTTTTGAAATAAAACTGGAAAACTTATCACAATCTATGTGTTTAATCATTAACACCAAGTCCCAAAAAACGGATCAGAGAAATAGAAGAAAAACAAAAGCATGTACTGTGCTCCCCGGAGCCTGAGTAGATAGTTCAGGGAAAAGGGAGAGACCAACGGCAGGAAATCCAAGAGGGTCTGAAAAGTAATCAATGCAGTGTCTTTAGACACTAGGAGGTCACTGAAGCCCTTAAGAAGAGTCCTTTTAGTGCGGTAGTGGGGACAGAAGCCAGATGGCTTTGTGAATGCTGACAGTGGCCTGAGTTAATCCAAGCATAGCCGTGTCAAAACAAACTTACGTCAGATTATTTTCATCAGAAAATCAGCAAGACATTCAACTTTAATGGATTTTTTAAAAATAGAACATAACCCTCCCCAGTTAAAATCCTGATTTTCTTCTTGATTTAAATCTCCTGCTCATTTTTTTAAAGACTATCTGTGTTTGACAATTTGACCTAAACATTTCTGATTACATTAGGTGTCGGTGAATGTTGTATCCCCATCTGAGTATCAGACTGGAAGGTACTAAATGCAAATCAAATGAAAGACAGTAAATGCATATACTAAGACGGTTGTATTTAGTGAGATTTGACATGGGTCTAAGAGATGAAGAATGAGAAACGGTGTGTGTTAAAACCGATTACAAGTGGATATGGATCTGCAGTCACACAGACTCACAGTTTTGTCTCTTGAACAACTAATTTTAAAAGACGAAAAATTCTATTAAAGTGATTTTACTTCATTCCCTCAGCAGGAACCCTCATGGCAGCTGGGTTGGCAGATCATTTGTTTTCATGAGCAACCTTTGAACCAATCAGGACACAGATAATCTTATTATACCTCTGTGGGTTTATGTTTCTTTTGATGAGAGTCTAGAGAAGTCATGGGTAATTCTTCACTGTGTGCCAGGAACCGCTTATGTTTCAGTTGCACAAGGTCAGATCTTAATTTAACCACCAACTGGGTACTTAATTTTAGATACACAGAGGAACACATTGGCTCCAAGGCACTTCCTCTGGTTTAGGAAGGCAAGGCCCTGGATAAGAATGACAAGACGATCATTCCAAAAGGTGAGATTATGAAATATTTGATCTGTACCTCACCAGCTAGCTTATTAAGTAGTTTAGTATTGGGAATATTTTAAACAGATGGAAATACCTATTGTGGTAGCTTCTCATTACTTTTTTCCCAATTGATCACCTGTCGGTTTGCCTTTCTGAGGTCTTTTAAGTCACAGGACATAGGCAGGGCTGTTTTTGTTTGTTTATAGAATATTAACTCTATGGCATAGTCACAAAGCATAATCATATCATGAGAAAAACAGACCAAGAATAAATATGCTTATAGGCAGTGTCAATTTGCACACTATGGAATCCCAGAAGGGTCTTAGCCAGCCCTGGTTTCTGAGTAAAAAATTAAATGATTTTTGTGACTAATTATAATAAATTTCTATCAAGGCTCTTTTATCACTTATAGCAAAAGATGGATGCCTTATATTCAAATAGAAAAATTCCTTTAAGTTCTTTTAAATCAGATGAAAAAAGGAACTCGGTAGAATTGGAAATTTGCTTCTGCCAGATGAATCATAGAATCTTGAGGTTGGAAAGTCTTTAGAATTTACCTGAGAGCATCATCCATCTGGCTCTTAAATGAGCACATAACTTCCAAGGAAGCTTCTAAATCTAAAATGAAATGATTTCTGTGAAATCATAGTAATGTAGATGAGGAAGTCATAACACTGCTTTGTGCTGAGAACATTATAGTATTGTCATAAAGTATCATAATTTTACTCTTCTGTTGTTTCTATGGGAATAGCTTGTTTTCAAATGAAAATTTACCTAAAATATTTCCACTAAAATTGTTTGGTAGGTTTGCTGATTGTTTGCTTAAACTCTTAGAAAACTTATGAATATTTGGAATACAAAATGAGGCCTTCTTTTCAGTAATTCTGTTATAGTAGATGGATCATCAGTTACAGTATGTGGGCGTCTAATCCAAACAGCTGGATTTTTACCCATATCTCTACCACTCACTATTATGTGCAGGTTTGGGCCAATTACCTAACAGCTCTGTGCCTCAGCTTCCATATCTGTAGAATAGGGGAAATTGTATTATAGAAGCTAAATAGCATAATCAACTAAGGTACTGAGCATAATGCAGGTCATAGGTAAGTAATCAATAGATGTTACTTATAACAGGCATCAAATTCAACAAAACAAATTTATTGAGGATGTGCTTGACCATCTGCCAACCCTTGGAAAGGAAGGGAACAATTTGTGTTGTTTCTGGGGAAAAGTCTAGCACTCATTATTTAAAAGCAGCAAACTCCTCGCAGGCATGGATCCTATTATTTTGTGTCTAGCTTTATGCCTGGAACATAGCAGACAAGGAACACATATGTTTAAATGAATGAATAAGATGATCTGAGAATCCTTAGGAAAAAAATAGTAATCACTGAGAACTGGTGGGTCAGTGTTCCTCCTTTGTCTTTCGGATTTAGTAGAGAAGGCAAATGTAGTAGACATTAGGCATCTGTGTTTCAACAAAGTATTTGACAGTATTTCTTGATGATCGTCTTGTTATCAAAAAGGAGACATTAGTACTAGATGATGATGTATTTTGGAGGATTTGTAACTGGATAAACAGCTTTTCTTAAAGGGTGCTAAATGATAGATCAATGTCAACCTGAAGTCCTCTCTGTCCTGTGCCGATTTCTGTTCAACATTTATCATTATTAATAGTGCAGATGGACATACAGAAGGCATACAAACAGATCTGCAAATAGAAAAATACTTGCAGGGATAGAAAATGCATTAGATCTTAACAGACTGGAATAAAGTTCAAATCGTTAGGAAGAAAAAAGGAAGGAAGGAAGGAAGGAAGAGAGAAAGAAAGAAAGAAATGTAATAGGGTTAAATAGAGTCCTGCACAGAATTTCCCAGCAATGATGTGAGGAAAAAATATGACGTGTAGAACTGGGGCCAATAGGGATCGAAACAAAATGTGTAACATGATAGCCCCCAAATTCATCTGAGTTTAGGTTAAATTAACTAATCTATAGTGTCTAGGAAGAAGGAGACAGTCATCCCTGCTTAATGGTGTGTTGATCTCAGTACAGCTATTGTGCGGCCATCAGAGCCCATGGTCCAGAGCCACAAGAAATGGATAAATGAGTGTGTTTATAGGAAAGCAACCGAAATGGCGGAGGGAGGTGAACCTGTGGCGCAAGAAGAAGAGCTCTTCAGCCTCGAGAGGAGAAGGCTCACTGGAGACTTAACAGCCTTTCTGAGGATTGATGCCCCCATGTAGCAGAGAAACAACAGTTTTTCAGTGTGACTGAGGAATAGAACTAGGATCACAGAATAATGATTTGAAGAGATAGGTTCAATTTAAACGTTCTTTTCCAATTGTTAAAGCTGACCCAAAGGCTCTGTGGAGATACAGTAAGCTTCCTGTCACTTCGGTGTTGAGGGCTGAGGCTGGACAATTTTTCCTGGGCTTGTTGTAAATGGAATTTACAGGTGGAGCTACCTAATGGTCAACTATGAAGTCTGGTGATTCTAGAGAAAAGGGAGAAGAAGGAAGTAATGAATATGTCAGAGTGACTGCTCAAGGGTGAGGAATTGAACGTAAACTGCCAAACAACCCCTAGAATTCTAGTTCCTCGTTCCAGAAGAGTTTAACCACAGAATGATAAGAGGTAGTGTTTGTTGACTACTCACATTGGACACAGTTAATGCAGCGGCTAATCCAGAGGGCAGTTTTGAACAAAGTTTCAATTGCTACACCCAGCTGTCTCCCCCAGAAAGAAATCAGTGGCCTGTATATGATGTCAAAGTAAACTATGAAGAAATGCAATTGCTCATTGTTGTTTGAGTTTTGAATGGGAAAGATGTGACTAAGCCCCAGGCAGAACTTCTGTAATGTCAAATAAACATGAATATACAGTAGTATACACATATAGAATGTATATAGTATATGCAAATATATAGTAATATACATAGACATGTAGAGTATATAACAATACTTTTATTACAGTCTAGAGACGTTTCATTTTTATTGTTATTATAGCTAATTAATATAGTCAAAACATTTTTTACTTACCCTAAACTTACCTGCATAGACTAAATGTAGCTATTTTATTGTCTGTAACTGGTCTTACTTTCCTCAAAAGCTGCCACTCACTAATTAGTGGAAAATAAAATTTTGGTCTCATACAGACAGATAGGATAACTTAGGTAACAAAGCCTGTGCTTAGATGACTCAGGTAAATGGATCAGATTTCTGTTTTTCCCAAGCCAAGAAACTCCCTCCACCGGATTTCACTCGCTTTACTATAAATTCTGCAAATTTCCCTCTTCTCAAAGTCACC
The DNA here is from genome assembly GCA_004023845.1 of Helogale parvula. Lineage (NCBI taxonomy): Eukaryota > Metazoa > Chordata > Mammalia > Carnivora > Herpestidae > Helogale > Helogale parvula. The sequence goes on from PJEM01005255.1 coordinate 26,651, forward strand.
AAGGTCCCTGGAGTGTCAGGAAGTGACCTATCTCATCACCTGTAAGGTTCAGCCTATGAGCCAGATGCTGGGGCCAGCTTTCTGGAAGGCTTTGTAAGCTTTGGCTGCATAAAGTCAGTTTTGGTTCCTTCCAAGTGGCCAGTCATATCTGATTCAGTGAATATCATTTTCACGTGTGACACTTTATCTCTGGCATAAATATTCTTCAAGGATATTAATTTTAATAAATGTATAGTTTTCCATTGCTTAGATATGCAATAATGTCTTATCCAAATTTCTTATACAAATGTTGGACTTTCTATTATTTCTAATGTTTTGGCAGCTAAATACAGCTGAGACGAGCATTTTCATATACAGTTTTTTGTCCACATCTCTCATTATTGCTAGAAGATAGATTCCTAGAATTAGAATTATAAACAAATGGTAGGACTTAAAAAAATTATATTTTCATTCTAGCTTGTGATAAGGGCACATCCATTAATAAGTTGCCTTTTCATGGGCCATGCTTGCTCTGTTCTTTTCTTATCTACATTTATATTCCTCTAGAAACCCACCTACTAATGAACCTAGATCTTCTTGCTCTTTGCATCATTTTCACAAACTAGCACACATCTTTCTATATCTCTGTTTTAACTGAATTTGATGTAGAAATCAATAGTTAGGGTAAAAATCCTAACATTGTTATATGAAACTAGAGATAAGCAAAACAAGTTTGACAGTTCTTATCACTGGTCTCTTAACCTGGAAACTAAGCCTCAGTCAATGCAGTCCCAAAACTGGAAGACATCAAACACAAGATGAATCTATTAATCTGCCAATTTTAAGAGTAGTGTCTATTTGATGATTCAATTATTCATTTGTTCAGCCAATCGTTAGTGAATTCTTATCACATATGAGATATCATACTTAGATAGTATTGGTCTAGAGAGGAATATGTCCATATTTCCTCCTCAGATCTCTTCTAAAATGTCAGGTTGGGTCTCTTTGAGTCAACATAAAAGTAACCCTCATTTCCTGGATGAACTGTGTGTGCGCGCACATGTGGGTATGTGTGTAATTTATCAGCAGGGCAAGTCATGCTATGGAGGAAGGGAACTGGTCTAATTTCCCTGTATTGCTAGGATTACACCATGAAGAGGGAATTGCTGTAACTTATTACTTATAAATACAGTTGCCTGGGTCCTGGGGGTGGAACCCAATTCTGACAGAGAATTTTGGCTCTCTCTTAAATCTCTTGGGGACTGGTTGACTCGCTGAAATCAGCCCCACAAAGTCATTGATCTGATTTGCCACTTTATGCTACAGGATTCTGAAAAAAGCAAAAGTGTGTAGCCACCGATAAATACCAAAGTTATGACAAAATTTTATTTATAGTGATGTCAACTTATCTTTAAAATTGCACATATAATGGTCAAAATGCAGGAAAATAAAGATGAGCATTCTTTTGAATATAATAACTATTTTCTTGACAAAACCAAAATTTAAAAATCCTCTTTAACTATTGCCTTTCCTCTGATAGGGCAAATCCTGATGATCCCCTCTGGGGCCTCCAGTAGATGAACACATCACTCAAAACCATAGCAGTTTCAAGGTGAGAGAAAATGGCCTCAGGGTCTCAGGGTCCCCCATTCCACACAGCAGTACCTACAGGATTGAATTTGAGCTAACTGTGTATAAAACTCTGAAGAAATCTAACTTTTATTATTTTTCCCTTTTCTTATCCCCTTATTACTGTCCACTAGACTTGGTCTTAGACCCTCTACCACCTTGTCCACTCTTATGTGACCCTCAGTGACTATTCCAAGAGATCCTAGTTCTAACTGGGGACCAGTATAGCGCTGTGGACATTTTAAAAGGTACACTGGGGGGCGCCTGGGGGGCTCAGTCAGTTAAGCCTCCGACTTCGGCTCAGGTCAGATCTCACGTTCGTGGGTTCAAGCCCCGCGTCAGGCTCTGTGCTGACAGCTAGCTCAGAGCCTGGAGCCTGCTTCCGGTTCTGTGTCTCCTTCTCTCTCTGCCCCTCCCCCTCTCATGCTCTGTCTCTCCCTGTATCAAAAATAAATAAAACATTAAAAAAAATTAAAAAAATAAAAGGGACACTAGAAGATGGGACAATAAGCTGTAAAGGACAGAGTCTTTCACTGATGCAACCGAATGACACTGAGGAGACAGATGCTGGGGACAGTGTGATATTTATGGACACAAAGCCCTTCCTTGCATGGAAGTGAATCGTACACTCTGGGAACTGTTTACAGCCAGCCCTGCTTAGGACCCACAAACTCATCAACAGTACAGTGTTAGCATGGAAAATGGATTGGAGGTAGTGTAGAGAATCCGATGCAAAGAGGTGTCATTACCCTTGTTCATTCCTGCCACTGACCTTGCAACACCATCCCAACCTCCTGACCACTTCAGTCAGGCACTGACTGGTATGCTGATCCGCTTTTGAAGGACAGTAATGTTAAGACTCCAAGACACAAAGTACAGAACAAAGGCGAGTGTAGGACACCCCAGACCACCCTAAGCAACACAAGGCCTTATTGCAGGGAGCCAAAGATAAAGATTTATGTGGCCTGGAAGCTGTTCTGTATTTTTGGAAGTTATTGTCATTAAGAGCTGGCTGTTAAGAGCAAGATCAAAGTGGTTTGCTTTTTTTCCCCCCCTGTGGGTTGTTTTCCTGCAGCTTAAAAATGAAGGTACCTATAATCTGTCCAGACTATACTTATTAGCTCTGTGACTCAATAATGTATGACTATTATTATAATCACCATTGTTATTATTATCAAAGATTTTCTTAAAAAAATCTTAATGTTTATTTTTTATAAAGAGAGAGAGCATGAGCAGGGGAGGGGCAGAGAGAGGGAGACACAGATCTGAAGCAGGCTCCAGGCTCTGAGCTGTCAGCACAGAGCCCCACACAGGGCTCAAACTGCCAAACCACAAGATCATGACCTGGGCTGAAGTCAGACGCTTAACCAACTGAGCCACCCAAGTGCCCTTTACCAAAGATATTCTAAAACTTACATGACCACCAAACTTCCCTTTTCCCACTGTCTAAATCTAGGATTTTACTAGGCTCATCTAGAAAATAAACTAGTAATTACTGATATCAGAATAATGCATTTAGCACTTGGAAATCCTAAGTTTTGATTGCTTTTTGAGGGATATGTAAGAGGGCTTCAGAGGATCCATGAATTCCCCAAAATTTTATGCAGAATTTTGAGTGGGATTGCATCCCTCTGGAGAGAGAAGCCATTGCTTTCATCATATGTGTCCTTGACCTTAAGGAAGGTTAACCAGCACTTTACTTTTTTTGTTTAAATATTATAAATTTGAAAATAGTTGACCCACAACGTTACATTATTTTCAGCTGTGCAGCATAGTGATTCAGCAGCTCTGCATGTTATGATATGCTGCCCTGAGTGTGGCTGCCCGGGGTCACCGTGCAGCACTACTGCAGTATCATTGGCTGTATTCTCTATGCTGTGCCTTTCTTGCCATGACTTATTCCTTCACTGGAAGCCTGTAACTCCTTCTCCACCCCCCCACCCATCTTTTTCTTGCCCCCTCTGGCAAACCATACAGTTTGTTCTCTGTATTTATAAGCCCGCTTCTGCTTTTTGTTTGTTTATGTGTTTGTTTTTTTAGGATCCACATATGAGTGAAACTGTGGTATGTGACTTTCTCAGTCTGACTTATTTCACTGAGCATAATAGCCTCTTGGTCCATCCATGTTGTGGCAATTGGCACAATCTCTTTTTTTGTGTGTGTGGCTGTGAAATATTCCATTATATATATTCATTCATCTATCCATTCCTTATCCATTCATCTATCAATGGTTAACCAGTGTTTTAAATGAAAAGGCTAATTGCCTAACATGATTGTTCCGATTAGTTTGTAAGCAGCTACACATGGGTAATAAATCAATCTCACTAGAGTGCTTCTCCAGGACAAGACCGGCAAACCATTATTTAGGGAGTGTCAGTTATTTTCTCTCAACTGAGAAGTAGAGCACTTGTGAATAGGTCTTAAAGGATGCCAAAATATTATTTGGTTTTTCCTAAGATTCCTGGTTGGTGCTTTATTTAAAAAATTTTAAATAAAGGCTGGCAAAGGCTGGCAATACACTTCTGCCAGCCTTTAGCTGGGATTGAAACCTGGTCATTTTAAATTTGAGATACACATATATAACTCTTCTCTTTGCTCTTCTCATTGCATCTTGGTGTCTTTAGGTCTATTCCAATGGTGTTCTTTGATTGTCTCTGTGACACTTTACTGGACTTGCACACAGATCTTTATTTCATCCGGGGCTGTTAGTAAAAGGTTAGAGACAGCTTGTGTAAGGAACGGGTTGTTTGATGTGGTAGGGGTTTCTTCCGTATTTCTACCCTACAGTTGTTATGAATACAAAACAGTTAAGAGTCTTAGATAACTTTCTTCTGGATGGTAGTTAAAATGACATTAAAAAATAAAAAGGAAAACTTTCCACAGATCAGCTCAGTTCTTTAAGGAGCCTGTGGTATCTCACGTACTGGAAGTCCACATTTCAAGCAGGGTTAGAACTGAGCTGGTGATTTAAATAGGTAAAAGGCTCTGGATCTCATTACTAATCCCAGAGCCATGCAATCCCCGTATCCCCACAGTGATACCAGCGAGAGAGGCAGCAGGCAATACCACAGGTTGAACTTCACGATCTAATTGTGCTGTCTGAAGGACTCGATGTGTGTCTGCTCGTAATGAGTCAACAACTTTTTTTTCCACTGAGAACAGCCATTTGCTGTAGTTGACTGGGAGTGGAAGTAGAGAGAAAAGATAGAAATGAAAAAGAAAATAAGATATTTTCTTCCCTCAGAAAACTAATAATCCATGTGAGAAAACAGATTGCAAGTATGTGAAGAATTTGCCAGGCAAACGCAGAAGGAGTAGAAATCCAGATTCTGGGAAAACATTATAGGAGAGGAGATAGTCACAGACAGGGAAGGCCAGAGGGGAACTGGGGAATTTCAGCAAGGCTCCCGTAGGAGGAACATCTTGAGCCAGGCCTGAGGCAGTGTGAGCCATGTGTACGGAGCAGTCGGAGAGACTTGCGAATGAAGGACAAGATGTAAAAGCAGAGAGGTGAGAAAAATGAAGCCAATCACAGAGAGGGCAATCAGATCTGTCTCATTGGAAAAAATACTCCATACCTGAGTACAATGGTTAGTTTTAAGAGTAAATCAAGGCCTAGCTTATGTTAGCAGCTTTTTATTAACTCATATTTATTCATTCATTCACTCATACATTTAGAGACCACGAACCTTGAGATGGTGTTTTTCTAGCACTGGAGATAGAGGCTAATTCTCTGATCTTACTGGGTTACAGTCTAGGGGGAGGAGATAGACAATGAACTAATAAACAATTAATAAAAAACAAAATACAACTTGAGTGTTTTTGGCAAATAAGATCCCTAGAGCACATACTGGCTTATCGAGTAGACGGAGGTGTCACCAAGAGGAAACACACTTGGTGGATATTGTTACTCTCTCATGGACAGTCTCCCAACATCACTACTATTCTCTCCTTAATGTTCCAAGATGATAGATAGGAAGGGCACTGGTGCAGAGCAACAAAAATATGATCAAAACGATGCCATCAAGTTCACATGCGGCATGTCTACAGGTCAGGCACCCTGACTATCAGCATGGAGAGAACTTTGAGCTCATCAATCTTGAACAGTGAGAAGCGGTAAATATCAGCTGTGATTTGAAAATTGCCCAAGGAAAACAATATCTGGGGTTTTTTTTTCTCCTTGGAAGGACACACTACAGTGTAAAATTTCTAATAGATGATACATCTTGGCTCATAAAGTACCACTAATCAAAAGTAATTTCATATTGATCATTACACCTAGTTGTAGAACTGTTTTTGTTTCTTACTTACTAAAGTTTCTCTCCCAAGAAGATAGAGCAACTGGCCCAATAGTAATGAGAGACACTCACTCCTTTAATTTGATATTTGGAAGAAATAAGCCAGTGAGATATAATGGACATTTTTGTGTTTATCTTCAGAGAAGGTGGACCAGTGAACAGCAGTGCCTTGTAATGGACAGAACTATGCAGGGAATGAATGGGGCACTGTAAGATGGCGGTCTCTGGTCTGGGGATGGAATTAAGATGGTCCTTATTTCAATTGTTCAAATGATTCTCTGAGACCATAACACCATACAACTTTCCCTGTAAGACCAGCCAGAAAACCAAAAAATGGGGACCACCAAACAGTAGCCATGTGAAGGTTCAAGTCAAGAAGCATCATGGACATGGCTGCCATAGCATTCTTACCTTTTCTGAAGGAGAATAATCCAATCCTAAGGCCCTTCCACTCCAGGAGAAGGTTGGAAGACTAGCTGCTCAAAGGTATCTCTCCTCACTTATTATCCCAAACACTAAATAATTAGGCATCTTTGTGTTTAATTTCCTTTTGTTGAAAATACTCAACTCAGTTCAGGAATCCCACAAGCCAAAGCCACTTTGTTGCAAATGAGAAGAAGATGCTGATTCCTTGGGATGTGCGTAGCACTCTGTCAGGTTGTAAAACTCCATTAGGGGACATTTGGCTGGATTCCCTAAGCCAGGAACACTTGTGTAGTGTACATCCTGTCCGACCCTTTGTGGTGGGTCTGATCTGGTTGAAACAAGAAAGTGCATTAGGAAGGGTTGAAATAGGAATCAATAAATTACGTAAATCAGCTTCAAAGCCTCTCCATTTTTTTACTCTTCTTTGAAAGCATGAGTTCATTTTTACTCTGCTTATTGTTTTCCAGATTAATGTACCTGCTGGCATTTCCCACAACTAATGCTCACTTAACAAAGCTGGACTTGACCATGACTATTCATGTAGTAGCAGTTCCAGCACCCCAAGCTGAGGATCCCTAAATAATTAAGGATGCCCTTCTGCCAAGGTATCAGAAAGGATCTTTCCATGGCCAGGAATGCAGGTAGCACAAGTCCAGAGAGTTAGGTTTCCCAGAGCACCCAGAGAACCATGAGCCAGTAGTAAGGAAGTTTTCCAAAAGCCTAAAGCTGTTTTTGCCAGATTAACCCTCTCCTGTCTTATTTGAAAACTTTTTCAAAAATGTTTATTTATTAATGTTTATTTTTGAGGGAGAGAGAGAAGAGAGAGAGAGAGAGAGAGAGAGAGAGTGTGTGTGTGTGTGTGTGTGTGTGTGTGTGTGAGTGGGGTATGGGCAGAGAGAGAGGGAGATACAGAATCAAAGCAGGCTCCAGGCTCTAAGCTGTCAGCACAGAGCCTGACATGGGGCTTGAACTCACAAACTGCAAGATCCTGACCTGAGCCCAAGTCAGATGCTTAGCTGACTGAGCCACCCAGGCACCCCATCTCCTGTCTTATTTTAAAGTTCTGGAATTTTGGAACCTGTCCACTTCATATGTGAGACTAGACAGTACTTTCTCACAAAGAACAATGTTTGAGGAGCTCAGTTCCTTCTCTTAAAGTTTCCTTCATGTCTTCTCTGTTTGCTCTGTTAAATTTCTTGAGGGAAAAATGAGGCCACTGCACTTGTGACATTTTATTCTCTCTAGTTTAAGTCAACAAATGTTCATTGGGAAACTTTTCTGGGCCAAGAACCTTGTAGAGTCATAAGGGATGGAGAGATGAGTGACGCAGAGCCCTTACCTCAAAGAGAGTGTAGAGTCATTACCAGAAGTTGAATACAAATACAGAATAACTGTAATTCAAGGCAGCCAACTCAAACCATTACTGATGTGAGGAAAAGAATAAATCAGCAAATAATCAAACACAGCAGATATAAAATTAAAAGATAAGAACATGAACAGCTTACTGTTCTCTATTCCTGTCTCTGTCTTCCTTCTTCTTGGTTCAAGTTACTAATGTGCTTCTAATGTGCTGTGTAGAGCAGTGTCTTCAGAAAACTGAAATTAGTGTCAGTCAGAAGCATCGAAAAAGTGTATTCTTATGAGCCTATTGGCAACCACTAATGAAAAGGAAGTCCCCAATCAGAAAATGCAGACACCAAAATGGCAGGTAATTAAAACTTTCAAAGGTTAGGATGGGCTTCCTATATAATACAGATTAAAATGTTAACTGCATTTGTGTTTGTTAAATAGAGAAAGATGAATGCAAAGAAAGATGAAAGCATTTTAGTTTTTTCATTTTGCATCTTCACATTAACTGTCTGTATGTTCTGTGTCATTTGCTGATAATAACAAATTGCCTCTTTCAAATTTATATCCAGTCATGGATAGTAACGATGATCCGGATGAAGACCATCTTACAAGCTATGATATTCAGCTCAGTATTCAAGAATCCATTGAAGCCAGCAAGTCTGTATTTTATTCTGAAAGGTAACATTCAAATTGACTGTCCTCAACAAAACTGCTTTCTGGCATTCATTTTGCTGTCTGATAAGATGACTCTTCCAGCCTCTATACAGAGATCTGTTCTGAATTTCCAGAGTCCACTCTGCCACTGACTCAGACAAGCTTTATCAGTCATGTATTTCATGTTTGGATCTTCAAAATATGAAAACTAATATGGATTAGGCCCTAAGTCTAATGAATGGGGAATAGTTGAGGGCTTTTAGTAAAAGTAACAAATAATATGTAAACCACAGCCTATTTAATTATTTATTATCCACATGACAGAAGTTAACAAATTATATACAAAATTGATGTTTATGTTAGAGGGGTTATTGAGTCTGAAACTGAAAAAGTAGATTTCTGTCTTGAACAACACACTTTGCACTTCTGACAAAAATAAACTTTAGTTTTCATCCTTTTATAGTATTTAGAATGCTGTACTCTGAAATTGAGTGTGCTTTAATACTTTTTAATGTTTATTTATGTTTTGAGAGAGAGAAAGACAGAGCACAAGCAGGGGAGGGGCAGAGACAGAGGGAGACACAGAATCTGAAGCAGGCCCTAGGCTCTGAACTGTCAGCACAGAGCCTGACTCGGGTCTCAGACCTACAGACTACAAGATCGTGACCTGAGCCGAAGCTGGACACTTAATCGACTGAGCCTCCCAGACGCTCCTAGTAGTGCTTTTAAATAGATTCAGTTCTATAAAATTATTGCTTATGAGCTTCTTAAAAATGGACATAGTACCTTTAAATTGGATCTCTTTCGTTTTTCCCTTATCCCCAAGAGAGTTTCCAAGAAGGCTTTAACAGCCCTAGAATGCCAACAGATGTTTCTGTTTAAAAGAGTTGAATCAATTTGTTATGAAATACCTTGTTTCCTTAGAATAAACACACACATACCAGAGAATTGCCATAAGGGTTGAAATCATGACCTGTTAGGCCAGTGACTAGGAATTTGTTCAGGAAATGCTCAACCTCTTTTCACTTGTAGATCTGTTGTTGATGAAAGACTCTAACATGCAGTGCTGGATCACAAGCTCCCAATTAAGCAATTATTAATTGCAATTATTAAGTTCAAAGCAACGTTTACTGAGCATAGAGATTTTAAAATTGGACAAAAGCCTTAGAGATCTTCCTATGTAATCCCATCATTTTAGAGGTAAGGAAACCACTACCGAGAGAAGCTAACTGACCTCCCTAGGATCACAAAATCACAAAACCTGAGTGAGCCTAGCTCTCCTGACTACAATGGTTAACTCCTTTTTCATTGCTTAGAACTCACTATAGAGACAGCGTCATAATCTTGTATTTTGTCATCTGTATTGATGTACCTAGGTCTCGTGTATCATAAATAAACTCTGATTCTTGAGTATTTACATTTTTAAAGTAGATAAAATTAAGGCAGCTAGTTAGCTCAGTTGGTTGGAGCAGGGTGCTAATACAGTAGATAAACTTAGTTGCATGCATTTCCTGTAGATCTTGATAATTAAGAATATGTGTAAAACTCCATCTAAGTTAAATGTTTAGGTTTTTTTTTTTTGAAGTACACCACTAGGATAAATATGGCTTATTTTTCTTTCTCTGGTAGATTTGTACCACTAAGTGATCAAAACAGAAAACTCGTGGAAGCCATCAAACAAGGTAAGATGGGTGTGTTGTCTGTAATGGGGGAGGCTGAAGATTTCACATTGCCAAGACAGAGATTGGTTACCAGCCCATGTGTTTAATTTAGGTCACATTCTTGAGCTCCAGGAATATGTGAAGTATAAATATGCATTGGATGAAGCTGATGAAAAAGGATGGTTTCCATTGCATGAAGCTGTGGTGCAACCCATTCCACAAATACTTGAAGTTGTCCTGGATGGTAAGAGCATAAGATCCCTCTGACCCAATGAAAGCAAAAATGCAGAATTTATGAGTGGTCCCACAGCTTCCCATAAGAGAAAAAGCAAAAAGAAAAAGCAGAATAGAAGATTATTTGGAAGATGGGAAAGAGAATATCCATGTTTTACACTCAAAATATAAGAATTAGCGTATTTTGTGAGCTTCAAGTTTTACCCTTTGCATCTTTCTAAGAATGTGATACAAGTTGGCACAAAGATGTGGTTATAAGCTAAAAGTAATAAAGGTTTATATGTACATCATGAATTAATTGATTTAAATATAAAACTTTTTGCTTTGGGGAGTCAGCTTTTGACTTTTCATCTTGACCTATCTCTTGAGTTAGAGATTTCCAAAAAATCATTATCATGCAACAAGTATATTTACAATATTTTGTGCTCGTATTAATTTTGTCATGGTGAAAACATTAATCAGTATCCCAGAGAATCAACCCAGGGTTAAGTACTAATAAAATAATTTTGATGTTTTAGCATAATATTTGTCACATCTCAGCAACTTTATTTTATTGTTATTTTTTAATGTTTATTTTGGAGAGAGAGAAAGAGAGACAGAAAAAAAGTGGGGGAGACAGAGAGAGAGGGAGACACAGAATCCGAAGCAGGCTACAGGTTCTTTCTGAGCTGTCAGCACAGAGCCCCACGCAGGGCTCGAACTCACAAACCAAGAGATCATGGCCTGAACCGAAGTCAGATGCTTAACTGACTGAGCCCTCCAGGCACCTCTCAGCAACTTCTAATGTCTTGTGAGTGCCCTTTCAACCTGTGCTGGAGGAGACAATCCTAGCTGCTTGATAACTAACTATCCAGCCAGAAGAAAATACATAGCTAAACGGATAGACAAATAAACACAGAAGATGATGTTAAACATGCTATTTCTTTTCTAACATTTTCTGACAGTTTTCAGATACATTCTCAGGTACAATTTAAAGAACAATACAAAGGATTGGGGAGTTATTTTACGAGTTATCAAAAAAAAGAATATGCAATTCACGGGGAAAAAACCCCTTGAAACGCAGATGTTGGTTTTCAAGGTGTTGAGTATGTGCTCATCTGTGTATACTCACCATCATTTGATAAACACTATTCACATCTTTTAATCTTTCCTTGTCATCAACTGACTATGTTCACTCCAAGTATGTAATGTTGGATTATTCTGATCTTTGTGATACCTTTTATGTAAAGATTTTTAACATTATACAATACTTTCATATCTCAGCATCCTACCAGACACTCTGGGAGTTCAAGACCTCTACTGGAGAAACACCCCTGACTTTGGCAGTCAACGCTGGTCTGGTGGAAAATGTAAGAACTTTATTAGAAAAAGGAGTGTGGCCAAACACCAAAAATGACAAAGGAGAGACACCACTTCTGATTGGTAAATAACCTTCTTTTCTAGAACTTACATAGTTTGAGACATAAATATTTAATAACTATTATTGGAAACCACTAAGTATTGAAGTTATATGATCTCATCTCCTTCTCTTCCCTGAGCTCTTTTCCTCACACCCGTCTAATCAGCCCTATGGTGTGTTTTTTTTTTTTTTTTAATCCTACAAAAAGGTCCAATGTGAAAGATCTTTTTCAGCACCAACTAACCAGGAAGGATCCAATCTTGGAGTTTTGTAAGGCCCGAAATGCCAGTTCTTGTTTTTTTTTTTTTTTAATGTGTATTTCTTTTTGAGAGAGACAGAGCACGAGTGGGGAGGGGGCAGAGAGAAAGGAAGACAGAGAATCCAAAGCAGGCTCCAGACTCTGAGCTGTCAGCACAGAGCCCTATGTGGGGCTAAAACTCACAAACTGTGAGATCATGACCTGAACCGGTCAGATGCTCAACCAACTGAGCTACCCAGGTGCCCTAAAAAGTATCAGTTCTAAAGGAATATCCTCTAGGTAGGGTCCAGTTGTAATGAGGGTTGCGTGTGCAGCAGATAGTGAGAAGAAAGAAGCTGAAAGAGGGTTTCAAAGAGAGATTCCAGGTCCACCTCAGAACAATGAAGCACCAGCAGATTCTGATCACATAGATGCAGCCCTGGGCACCTAGGGCTGACATTATGAAGGGGTGACATTATGACAACTCTGACACAAGTAATAATGGTAAACCTAAAGCTGCCATTTATCAGTTTCTTCTCAGTCTGTGTATCCTGCTATTTCTGTTGACCAATAAAAAAAAATGGCAAGTCTGTTTGTACAAGTAAGATGAGATTAACTACAAATGACCAGAGATAACATTTCCTGTCACTTAGGGATATAGAGTTGTGGAATTTATTACAATAACTGGTGCTTTTTAGAAGTAAACCAGAACTCTTATCCTGAGCAGGTTCTATACACAGGAAATAGCGTCTTCACCACTATTAATGTGATCTGTACTATTTTTAAATGCATATGCCATGGAATATTTGCAATGACATCCATGTATATGTTCTGTTTCTATAGCTAGTACTAGAAATATCTGTAGATCTCTGATTTCTGCAACAACGAAAAAAGCACACACTTTTCTGGAGTTTGTATACTGTCTCATTTTGCAAGTGTAGAATTATTCTCTACTTGCTATCCTTAATTCACTTATTTAAGGCACAACTAAGTCATGATTATCCCTTATTTGATTTCTTTTTGCTTTTAATGACTACAGCAGAGCATTAAGTATTTATATGTATTTCAGAGTTGCATGTGTTAGTTTCTCTACTCCAGCAATATCTGAAGTATGCAAAAGGAAGTTGATCATTATGTTATCAGAGTCAAAACAGAATTAACATTTAGAAATAATGTGAAAAACTAAATGGTAAGGGGGATCCGGGTGACTCAGTCGGTGGAGCGTCCACTTCAGCTTAGGTCATGATCTCATGGGTCATTGGTTCAAGCCCCATGCAGGCTCTGTGCTGACCGCTCAGAGCCTGGAGCCTGCTTCAGACTCAGTGTCTCCCTCACTCTCTGCCCCTCCCCTACTCACACTCTGTCTCTTTTAAATATGAATAAACACTTAAAAAAATTTTTTTAAAGACTAAATGGTAATACCAAAGAGAAAACTAAAGTCTTGGAAAGGAAATTTTCTGAAGGTGTTTACTTATGTCCCCATCATCCATGTGCCCGGGGAATAGGATTTTTCTGGGGTTACCTTCTCCAGGCCCTTCTTGGTGGAACCCATGTCAAGAATTTTTAGGTTTTATGGGAAAATGGATCACCTGTGGCACTTTCTCAGTTTTCTTCTTCACTCTGTAGTCTACTTTGAAATTTGCTATTCATAGTCCATTAACTTACAAAAGAAGAGATAAGAGAAAAATATGTTGTTCTTTTTATTTTCATGTGTGATGTCATTATTATTTTCCTTAGACTGATGGCATTGTCTTTGTCTTTATTACAGAGTATGCTTAGATGGCCAAAAACAAATATCATTTTGGGTCCCTCCAGGGTCCCTCTTTGCTATCAGCCATTGAGCCCTGACTTGTGGTACGTTGACGTATTACCGTCCATCACATGGTTACTTGCTGAGGGCTAGATAACTAATTTGTGACCATCTGACACTTATGAGAGTATTTTGCTTCCAGATTCCTTCTCTGCCCACTCCTCTGAAGTTGGTGTCACCTTTCTCTAGTTGGATAACCACAAGATTATCCTGGCCAGTGGGGCCCAGGGGACCGTGGGGCACAAAGTCTCAGTTCTGCTGCCCTCCTCAGCCCATATCCTCATGCCATTTCCAGCTCAGTTAATTTTATTTCAGACACTTTCTTTGTCACAAATCAGTACATGTCCTCTTCGCTGCTCTCCTCTTTCAATCCGCCAATCCTTGTCAAGAGGCCTCAGAAAAATATCTCTTCTCTATTTGTATGTCTTATGAGTCACAAGATACATCACTGCTGAGAATTAAAAAAAATTACATGAGTAAAACAATATCTCAAGAAAAAGAAAGAAAATGACAGAAATTTGGGGCAGCTGAGTGGCTTAATCAGTTAATCATTTGACTCTTGGTTTCAGCTCAGGTCATGATCTCATTGTCTGTGCGTTCAAGCCTGAGTCAGGCTCCGCACTGACAGCCATGAGCCTGCTTGGGATTCTTTCTCTCTCTCTCCCACTCTCTCTGCCTCTCACCATGCACGCATGCTCTCTCTCTCAAAATAAACAAATAAACATAAAAAAGAGAGAATTTCAGAAATTTAAGGTAAAAAGGAATAGTGCCAGCAAGCTATAAAGTGTTTAAACGTGTCTATAATCTATATAGAAGTCTCTAATTCCCTAACTCTTCAACTGAAGTTTGTTTTTAAGCATTATTATTGAAGATATCTATGTACATATTACTGTATGTTATTTAAGCTTTATTTTACTTAGTTATGTTACACAAAAACTATGCCTTATTAGTTTTCATTATTTCAGCCATTTATTAGTTAAGTATATGTTCATGGGTTAGTTTTGGGGGTGTTTCCATAACTTCCATTATTATTTCTATTCGAAAAAATATATATTCTTAATTCCAAAATAGTTAAATTGCAAGTAAAGTTTTATTTTAAAAATTATTTTTAGCTGAATATGGCCTATATATGATTTTAGTTTCATGAAAAAAGACTAATATCTCTAACAACATGTTTTCTGAGTCAAACAAAAGGAAAACAGACCACGATGGAAGAGATTCATTATTTTAATACATTTTTTCAAGGAAAAAATGTAATAGGAGCAAGAAGATAAATGAGGACACATGCCTCTTAGTTCATTTAACTTATTGATGTTTTCCCTGCAATGACACCAGCTAGGATGAGGTCATTCACTATCATTAGAGCTGCCAGTGGCAGGTGGGTGATTCAGAGAAAGGCATTCGTCAACAGATTCTAGTGAGCAGGAGAAAAACTGAAATCTTGCCACAGTGACATCTTGGCTGCCTCCCCATTAAGTCTTCATCCTCTTGTCATGCCTTTGAGGGCCCTTCCTGCTCCCCAAAATGTTCTATGTGCCCCTTTCCCCCACCCCCATCTCGTCCTGCATTTCCCAGCAAAGACCTGGACTTGGAGTCTCTCTTAAATAGAAGACAACATAGGCTTCTTCCCTAAATTGTCAGTTGCATGAGTGAGAACCAAGTGCATCCATTTCCTGCTGTCCACAGGACTCAGCACAATGCCTCTCCTATAGCCAGAGCATATCATCTGAATAAATGAATGACTGGATGAATGAATGAGTGAGTGAATGTAATTGTATTTACATCTTTTGCAGGAAGTAGCACTCATCCTTCCATGTTTATTACTAAGATTTTACTTAGTGATTAGAAAAAAAGACATTACATCTTGTAGAATTATTTACACCTAAACTGGGACCATCCCTTAATAATTCAAAGCTGGGTTGGGGCAGCTTTTTACCTGTAATTTCATCTATTAGAAACAAGCAGAGGGGGAGAGCAGCATATGATCCAGAGAATCCCCTACACTGTAGTATATTAGCTGTCATAGACTTCACCTATTTAGAATATCGGACCTACCTGGATTCTTTTTTTTTTTTTAATTTTTGAGAGACATAGAGAGACAGTGTGAGCAGGGGAGGGTCAGAGAGAAAAGGAGATACAGAATCTGAGGCCGGCTCCAGGCTCTGAGCTAGCTGTCAGCACAGAGCCTGACGCGGGGCTCGAACCCACAAACCACGGGATCATGACCTGAGCTGAAGTCGACGCTCAACCGACTGAGCCACCCAGGTGCCCCTGGACCTACCTGGATTCTAAACCTTCGCATTGCTAACCTCCCATTAAGATCACGGGAAACAGAAGTTCATTTAATACTTGCTGTTATCTTTGGTGAAGGAAAAAAAATCTTTCTAGGGGTGATGAGGGGACTTCATAAACATTATTCATACATGTGGCTCCAGGATCCTAGAAGTGATGAAATTATATTAATAATAATAGTTATAATTTATTGAGCTGCTAGTATATACCAAGCTTTCCATACATTACTTAATTTATACAACCCAACAGGGGATGTTATTTTCATTTTCTAAAGTTTAGAAAGAGTATACATAACATCCTATTTTAGTGATGTGCATGGTTTCCATGAAACTCTTACCCTCCTCAGGCCAGGGTCTTAAAGAAAAGACAACATCATCTTGGGTATGAGAAATAGAAGGAGTTTAAAAACTACAGTATTTTCTTGTAGAAGAAGAGGAAATAGGAAATATCTATTTTGATATTTAATTTAGCAATTAGAGGAGCCTGTGTGGCTCAGTCAGTTAAGCATCCGACTTCAGCTCAGGTCATGATTTTATGGTTTGGGAGTTCAAGCCCAGCATCGGGCTTTCTGCTGTCAGCACAGAGCCCTCTTTGGATCCTCTGTCTCTCTTTCTCTCCGCTCATTCTCTCTCTCTCTCTCTCTCTCTCCCCTCCTTCTCTCTCAATCTTTCTAAAAAATAAATAAAACTTTTTTTAAATTCAAAAAACAAATTTAGTAATTGTTTCATACCATCTAAAATATCCACGTCGGGGCGCCTGGGTGGCTCAGTTGGTTAAGCATCCAACTTCAGCTCAGGTCATGAGTTCACAGTTTGTAGGTTCGAGCCCAGTGTCAGGCTCTGTGCTGACAGCTCAGAGCCTGGAACCTGCTTCAGATTCTGTGTCTCCCTCTCTCTCTGCCCCTCCCCCACTCTCACTCTGTCCCTCAAAAATAAACATTAAAAAAAATTTTTTTAATCCACGTCAATATGCTTACTGTTGATAGTCTTTTTAAAATCATCTTCCAGCTGTAAAAAAGGGCTCCTACGACATGGTGTCCACTCTGCTTAAACACAAGGCCAGCCTTGACCAGCCCTGCATCAAGCGATGGTCAGCAATGCACGAAGCAGCCAAACAAGGCCGCAAAGATATCATAGCGCTGCTACTAAAGCACGGTGGCAATGTCCATCTGAGGGACGGATTTGGAGTCACACCGTTAGGTGTTGCTGCGGAGTATGGTCACTGCGATGTGTTAGAACATCTAATCCACAGAGGTACGTGGAAAGGAATTGCACATTCTTGATGTGTTCCCTGTCCCTCGATTTCCTTTCCTCCATTCCTCATTGGCTCCCCTTCCTCTCCTGAATGTAACTGGGCTTTTGTACCCAAGCTCCTTGAGAAATCTCTCAAAACCCCTCTTCCACAACTTCCTTACACCCTATACATCATGACCTACAATTCAGCCTCGCCTTACTAAAACTTCTGGTTCTCCATTTCCTCCTTTGTAAATAAAGGCGAGGGCCATATGCTCCCCCAAGGATCCTCTAGGGAGAAAAGACTAACATTTTTGTGGCCCCCGGTAACACAACCTCATTTAATTATTAGATGAGCCCTATGAACTATGCAGTATTTTACAGATGCGGAGATGGATATTCCTAGAAATAAGTAGCTTGGCCCAGACTCTCAGTCTGCAGCAGAGCCAGAACTCAAACACCTCTTTTTCCCACCTCACGACTCCTAGTCCGATTGTCACTTGAATGTTATACGGTTTGTGTTCTTTGATAATATTTTGTCTTAGCTCCTTAAGGTAGTCCTATTTTTTCATTTCAGGATCTTGTGCTGGGTCACACACAGCACATAGAGGGCCGTGGTTGAGATGAAATTTCATTGCCTTTAAATTTAAAAGGCTAACCACCCCTTTTCTTGGGAGTATTTGTCTCTCATGCAAAGATTTTCTAATCAAATCTATTAAACATGCATACATAATAGTTTATTGAAAATACCGAGAACACAGCTGTTCTTGATCCTATACTTTTAATTTTAATTCCTAGCTGGAAAGGAAAACAGCAGGTTATTATTAAGGTGACTCTCATGACAATTTCAAGATAATTCCAGTTATCACTCCTCTGCCATATGTCTTATATTGCCAGGTGGTGATGTGTTTGCTTTGGCGGATGATGGGGCGTCAGTGTTGTTCGAGGCCGCAGGAGGGGGCAATCCTGACTGCATTTCTCTCCTGCTGGAATACGGCGGAAGTGGAAACGTACCTAACAGAGCAGGGCATCTTCCCATACACCGAGCTGCTTACGAGGGACATTATCTGTGAGTAATAAATCACAAGAAGATCATTTTAAGTTGAAAGATACAAAATTGTATGTACAGTAGAGTCTCAAGTCTTATCTATATAATACCTCCCAAAATCTGAAAAGAAAAAGACACGCTGTTCACATGTTTTGTGTATATAAACATTTGTTTTATTTTTCCCTTTCTTTTTTGTATTCTGGGACTTTCTAGAATTTCCACATTGAACTTATACCACTTTTATAATTAAAAATTTTTCTTCTAAAAGGAACTGAGAATTCTGCACAAGCCACCCAAATAGGTCTCTCTGTTTTGTTTTTTTCAATGTATTTAACAAAAGGCTTCATGGTTTCTAAAACTTTTGCCTTTGACAAAGGAGTTTGTGACAATGCTGCCAGTATTACTTCAATTTTTATTAATACCTAGAGATATTATGATATAATGTCAAATTTATCCTTGACTAGAAAAGTTTCATTATAAGTTCAGATTTCTTTATTCTGGGGGTTGGGGGGGGTAAGGTTGGATAGATTTTTAAATCACAAAATGTACCACAATCAACACATCCGTACAAATCTATAATCACTATATTAAGAGGATGGTTTTAGGCAATCAAATATACTTTATAAGTTCAAAAACTTTGAAATCATTAGGCTTTAGCACTTTCAGTGGCCACATTAGCTAAGTTAAGTGGCCAATGACACATAATTGACGCTAAGTGACATGTTGTTAAAGTTTACCTGGATTTACTCCCAGTGTTCATAAATTCACACATGGTAGCTCTGAATTAGGCACAAGAGATCAAGTTCTCCTTGCTGTGGCTCTCATGCGTGTCTAGTTGTTCAGGCAAGTGTGAAATTCACAACTGTTTATCACAGGTTCTTAGAAACCTAAGCTGTGGTGAGTTATCCCCATTGGACTGATGTAGGGTAAATGAATAATAAAGATTCTTTTTTTTTGTGGCTGTTAATTCCATTGCAAGCTATATGGAGGCAGGTGGGGGGGGCGTGGCCACTACCCAGGCATAGACTGCTCAGGAAGCAGTGAGAGAGAAGGAATGAATGAGAATTCAAAAGGCCTGAGCTCTAGGCCTTGCTCCACATCCAGCTGTGTGACCATGGACAAGTCATTTTACCTCTCCAGACTTCCTGTTGCTCTTCTGTTGAATGAGGGGTTGGACTAAGCAACGTTCAAGGTCACGTCCTGTGACTCCATAATTCTCATGGTCAAGATTACGGAACATTCTTCTATGGCATCACATGAGCTTATCTTCCTTTTATATTAAAGAGCTTTGGTTGTTTATAAGTATTATGTTGTTCCAAAGAGAACTGGAAGACAGAGAGGGTTCCTGAAGAACCACAATTCTAGGACCAAATATAGGACATCGAGCCTGTTCCCTAGGGATATTTAGAATGGGAAACTAAAAACAAAACTGAATCACACTAAACAGTAAGCCAGTGGGCAAAGGTTAAATGTTCAATGTTTTTGGATGTGGTTACCTAGAGCTAAACGGCTACATTCACTTGTCTACTGAAGAATCTGGTTTATTGAAATTCTTCATTTTCCTCATGCCATGTGGATATTTGACTTGGGTTTTTTTTTTTTTTAAGTGCGCTGAAGTATCTTATCCCAGTAACATCCAAACCTGCGATCCAGAAAAGTGGGCTAACACCAATTCACTCAGCGGCAGACGGACAAAACGTGCAGTGCCTAGAGCTGCTTATTGAAAATGGCTTCGATGTCAATACCCTGCTTGCTGACCACATTTCCGAGAGCTATGATGATGAGCGGAAGACCGCGCTCTATTTTGCCGTTTCTAACAATGATATCCAGTGCACAGAAGTCCTTCTGGCGGCAGGTGCAGACCCAAACCTAGATCCCCTCAACTGCCTGCTCGTGGCAGTGAGGGCCAGCAACCATGAAATTGTCCGGCTGCTTCTCTCCCACGGAGCTAACGTCAATTGTTATTTCATGCATGTGAATGACACACGTTTCCCCAGTGCCATTCAATATGCCCTGAATGACGAGGTAATGCTGAGGCTGTTGCTGAATAATGGCTACCAAGTGGAGATGTGCTTTGACTGCATGCATGGGAACATCTTCGGAAATTCATTTGTGTGGTCAGAGATAGAAGAAGAGGTACTACCAGGGTGGACATCTTGTGTAATAAGAGATAACCCGGTGAGTTACATCCTTTCCTTCCTCCTGAGTCATCATCCTAACTTTTGCTCATTTAGGGATATCACAAGAAAAGAAAAATCCACTCTTTTATATTTTTCTTTTTCTTGAATTTTTGTTTGCAATAATATGGGGATATGAGCATAAAACTAGGCAAAAAAAGATTAATTGTTTTTCTTGAGTTGGAAACTGCACGTAGAAGAATGTGAACATGTATGCAATTAGTAATTTATGCTTATTTGGTGGAATATTGGGAATGGAAACATGGAGAGAAGAATCATGGGAAGCAGCCTGATTCTTCCAGGCTATGTTGACTGCAGTCACATCAAAGTCATGCATATAGTCAGGGCTCATAGGTTCCCAGATGCAAGCAAACCTTTTTTGTTCATTACAAGAAAGGTACTTGTATTTTCTATAAGAAGACAACGATAGTAATTTTTCACAACAAAATTGAGTGCTTGTGTAAATAGTATATTAAATGTATTACTAAATTAAGTTTCATCAATTCTCTCAGTTCTGTGAGTTTATTACAGTTCCTTGGATGAAACACTTGGTAGGCAGCGTTGTTCGTGTATTAATTGATTACATGGATTATATCCCTCTGTGTACTAAACTGAAGTCTGCACTCGAAGTACAGAGAGAATGGCCAGAAATTCGTCAAATACTAGGTAAAAAAAAGTTTTGTTTATAATTTTTTAAATGAAGAATGTATACAGGGGAATTTTCTTAATGTCATATTTGATACATTTTCTGTGCTACTTTATTTTCAGAATCATCCATCCAGGCTTTTAAAAATCATCCTTAGGACTTCCTCTGATATAGGATGTGAAGTTTTTGCTTTTCTTGATGCTTTCCAAATCTTTAATTGTATAATGATAATACTATAACTATATTAATATTTGATGAACTCATTAAAAAAACCACTTCTATACGACTATAAGATATGCAGACTGTCATCTCCATGAGGGCAGGCATCTGTTTTGTTTATTTTTGTATTCTCAAGGCTTAGCATGATACGAAGTGAATAGTGAATAATAAATCCAGAGTAAATGGATGAATGGAATGAGTTACAGTTATCCTTTTGGATATGCTCTCTCTCACGTCTTTACTGACAAATTCCTATCAATAGTTTGTCTTTTACACTTATATTAGTTTATAATAAAAGTGAATCATATTGTAAATATGAACTAAGGCTAAGAGCAATTACAAAACAGTCTGGACCCTATAAATTCTCTGTCTTTTTAAAGATGTTAAGTCATTCTGAAGCTCACTAATGTTTGGAAACCAATCTCTTATTTTATTTTATTTTATTTTATTTTTATTAAGTAAGCTCTATGCCCAACCTGGGGTTTGAACTCATGATCCCAAGATCAAGTGTCACATGCCCCACCAACTGAGCTGCCAGGCACCCCTTGGACCCTATAAATTCTTGAAACTGACCTGTTAAGTCTCCCTTTCTGAACCACAGCCCACATTGGGAATAAAATCAAAACAAAGCAGGACAGAGCCATGAGAAACTCCAGACAAAAGGAGGGGCAGCAAAGAGAACCAAGAAACCTCAGGAGCAAGCCATTGTTTGGGATTATTGCAAGAAGACAAGAGATAGGGAATGCTGTAAAGTCAAAGAGCTATCTTGGACCAAGCATCCTTCTAAAACTCTAGGCAAACTAATCTCACGTCAAAATGAGCAACAGAAAATTATCACGGTCAAGTTTCATATAAATTTATTATAAGAAAAAATAGGAAGAACAGAATAATATCCTCACAGACAAGAAAGCCCACTAGAAAAGAACATCTTCAGAATATATGAAAACTAAAAAGTTAATTTCAAAACAGGCTAAATAGCATAAGGAAAATGATACAAGACATGAAAGAACCACACACTTTCTGAATTACAAAAATTCAGAAGTGAGGTAACAGAACTAAGGAAGGAACTAGACATAAAAAGAAAAGAGTAATTTCTTTTTCTTTAAGTTAATTTCAAATGTAAAGGCTGAACCAGAATGAAAGCAAGAACTAGTAAGGCAATAGATGATACTTTCAGGGAAACAGAAGCTGAAACAGAAGAAAAATTTTTAAATAAAGTAGAAATAAAAAAAATAAACCAAAGCTTGAAAGGCAGTGACAGATATTACAGACAGGCAATAAAGAGTAAAGAAAGGGATAATAGGGTTCCTTGAAAAGGACTTTTTTATTTTTAATGTTTTATTTATTTTTGATACAGAGACAGACAGAGCATGAGAGGGGGAGGGGCAGAGAGAGAAGGAGACACAGAACGTGAAGCAGGCTCCAGGCTCTGAGCTAGCTGTCAGCACAGAGCCCGACGCGGGGCTCGAACCCATGAACGTGAGATCTGACCTGAGCCGAAGTCGGAGGCTTAACCGACTGAGCCACCCAGGCGCCCCCGGGTTCCTTGAAAAGGAAAACCAACAAATGATGTTTGAGGGAACAGAACAAATGCAAAAACCTATATTACAAAAAAAACAAAAAAAACAAAAAAAACCTGTGATGAAAAGAAAAGACAAAATCACAAATTACTATATTCTTTGGTCATGTAGGCAAAAACAGTTGACTTACAGGGGAAAAATCAGATTCCCTTGTGTAATATTGTTCCTCTGACTGCCTTCTGAAGAAGTACTAGGAAATGAGCTTCAGACAAACGAAAATGAGGAGCGGTAGTGACGTAGGACTAGTACTGAGCGTTAGACAGAATACCAAGACTAACTGCTAGTTAAAGGGGAGAAGATATAATATGCAGGGTTGCATGGTCAGATAATGTGCATATGACACAACTATTTTAAAATGGAGAGAGCAGTCAGTTGAGCATCCAGTTTCAGCTCAGGTTATTATTTCATGGCTCATGAATTCAAGCCCAGCATTGGGCTCCGTGCTGACAGCTCAGAGCCTAGAGCCTGCTTCGGACTCTGTCTAACCTCTCTCTCTGTCCCTCTCTCACTCAACTCTGTCTCTCTCTCTCTGTCTCTCAAAAATAAATAAACATTAACCAATCAATCAATCAAACAGAACACAAAGAAAAACACTTTTTTATTATTTTATTTTTAAGTAATCTCTACACCCTCTATGGGGCTTGAACTAACCCTGAGACCAAGAGTTACATACACCACTGACCAGGCCAGCCATGTACACAAAAATATTTTTTATTTTTTATTTTAATTTTTTAATTTTTAATGTTTATTTATGTTTGAGAGAGAGAGAGAGAGAGAGAGAGAGAGAGAGAGCATGAGCAGGGGAGAGACAGAGAGAGAGGAGAGGGAGACACAAAATCCGAAGCAGGCTCCAAGCTGTGAACTGTCAGCACAGAGCCTGATGTGGGGGCTCTTACTCATGAATCATGAGATCAAGACCTGAGCCAAAGTGGACACCAAACCAACTGAGCCACCCAAGTGCCCCAAAAGCATTTTTTAAAGATATCAAATTATATGATGGTGGCATATTATTAACACTGTCATTTGAGAACGACAGATGCATTTAGTAAGCGAGTGATTGCGGGATATTCTAGTTCTCTTATTCTTTGTATCCTTGAGAACCAGATTATCTGTGTGGAAGAAAGGACATAGAAATGTGAGATGTTAAAAAAACATCTTTTAGTCTTGAACTTGAATTGGAAGAATCAATATGAACTCAAGCTGTTTTACTTGAGCTGTGTGTGCATGTGTACATGTATGTGTCTATGAAAAAGGCTTAGAAATAAAGACAAACTGAGTAGCCATGAAGATCCCTACTACCCAGCCTGTGGTCTTGAAACACCATTTCCTAGAAAAGGAGATGAATGATTTCAGGTCTCAAGAATTAGTGTGCAAGAAGAGGCTGGAATGTCTGTCATTCCACATTGCAAAGAGACGCTCAAAGCCTGCAAGAGCAGGTCAAAAGAATTCAGAAGCCAACTTGAAGAGGCTCCTACTGGTCAAAGATGGGACAATTAAGCTTCCAAAGAGTAATTATATCAATAAATTGAAACCAATTAAGTATGCTTAAATACGGTATTTTAAAAATTGGTCAGCTCCAGGAAATAAGAAAATCAATTCGTTATCTTGAAAACTTATAAAGGAAAAGATCTAAGCATTTATTCTGCCTTACCTATGTGATTTGAGTCACTAGTAACCAACAAGTAGAGGAGCAAAAAGGTCTCTTTATTAAGGTATTCCAAATAATAAATGAAAAAGAAGTGATATAACTAGATGTCACCATTTTGCAGCCCTCAGTCAGCTAATGGATGTAGCACTGAGCATCAATTGTTCCTACTATCCCATTACGTGGCCCTTGATGAAAGAACACAGCACCAGCTCTCGTTTTGCCAAAGAAATCTCAAGTCTCTGTATCTGGTTATCAATTTGCTAGAAATAGAAATGGTGATGAAGCACAGAGCTGCACCATGAAAATGCAATCAGCAAAATTTAGGCTGTGGGAAGCTGCAGGGCTTTTTGGTTCTTCAAAGATCAACTGAAGGAAAGAGAAGAGGATGGATTAAAAGAAATGTAAAGGTCATATCAAATTTCTTAAAAATACTGTCAATCCAATAGCACAGGGATAGCACACTTAGATGATGAAACTCTAAAGGAAGTGATTACGGGGACGCCTGGCTGGCTCAGGCAGCGGAGCGTGCACCTCTTGATCTCGGGGTTGTAAGTTTGAGCCCAATATTGGGTGCAGAGATTATTCAAAAAAAATAAATAAAAATAAAAGAAGTGATTACCATAAAAGTCAGAATAGTGGTAACTTACTGGGGAGAAATGAATAAAGATTGCAATGGGTTATTGAGGAAGTTCTGGGGTGGTTGGGGAAATTCTTCCATTCACAACCTGGGAGGTGATTTAAGGTATTTATCTTGTAATCACTAATAATGATTCATACTGCTACACATGTGGATAGTTACTTTATATTTTATTTTTAAAATAAAGAGGTTAAAATGTTTTGAAGATTGTAAGGGGAAAACACCCCCAAAAGTCTTACATACCTTAATTACCCAAGGTTATCGGCCTGGAAAACAACAAAGCAAAGATTTGAACCCTTGGCCCTCTTACCCCAAACCACTCTCTCCAACACCACTGTGCTTCCTGTCACGGACAGAACAGAGTTCGCTTCTACCTGATAATTGTCCATGTGCTTCTATTACAAAAGAATAACAATTCTGATGGCGCTAGAAAGGAAATCTAAGGACGAAGACGACCAAGGAGGAGTTCTGCTCCTTCGGTCATACATCGA
Source organism: Helogale parvula (assembly GCA_004023845.1). NCBI lineage: Eukaryota > Metazoa > Chordata > Mammalia > Carnivora > Herpestidae > Helogale > Helogale parvula. The sequence goes on from PJEM01005255.1 coordinate 52,299, forward strand.
TGCAGCTGGCGTGCTGTGAGCCTGGCTAACCACTGGATGTCAGGATTCCTCCAGACATATGTGAGGCGGTGTATTTGTTAAAGAAGAAAATAAAATGTAATTTCTTTTTTTAAAAAATGGGCTTAATTTGCCTATTTGTGTAGTAATAATGGTAATAATAACCATGCCTCCATAGTTTTTGAAAATCACTGTTTTAATTTTTTAAGAAGATAATCACAAAGGTAATGGACATGTGATGTCATTTCTTCCTGAACTGAGTGATAGTTCACATCACTGAGTGGTTGCAAAGTACCAAGCAGTTTTCCAATACTCTACATAAATTAATTTATTTGATCTTCAAACAACCCTATGAGGTAGGTCCCGTTGTTATCCACATTTCACAAGTGAGAACACTGAGATCACAGAGGTGAAGTTCAAGGTCACACAGATACTAAGTGGCAGAGCCACAACTCAAATCTACACCAACAGTCCAAAGCCCACAGCTAAAACCGTGTGCTCCACTGCCTTTTCACTAGCTTGTAATCACTAATAAATATGGGCATTGTAATATAGACAAAGAAGAGTTGAAAATAAAGACTAATAATCAGATATTTAAGTGGCATTAGATTTTTTTTGAAAATACAAAATGTTTAAGTATCAGAAAGTGAAACAAATATGAGATTGAATTATGGACACATGGAATCATTTCATCACGAGCTCGATCTCACAACCGTGAGGTCATGACCTGAGCCGAAATCAAGAGTTGGACGCTTAACCGGCTGAACCACCAGGTGCAGCATTTGCTTTCTTAAGCCAATTCCATTCATTCATTTAACATGTTCTGGCTCTAGCACCCACTGAGCCAGACTGTCTTCCTGACACGGAGACAGCCTGAGTGTTTGTCTTCATGGAGACTGCATTCTGCAGCAGCGTCTGGGATGCTTAATTACACTTTGAATTTCTTTTTAAATCGCCAGTTGCTAAACGTATAGATATCTGATCTTTAGAATAACACTATTAACGTTATTCTAAAACAATATATAACTTACAAGTCAATCTACAATGTTGTTTTTATTTTTTGCTTGTTTCCCCATCATTTTAGAGAATCCTTGCTCCTTAAAGCATTTGTGTCGCTTAAAAATTCGAAGACTTATGGGACTCCGGCGACTCTGCCAACCATCCTCTCTGGAAAAGCTCCCTCTACCACCAATCATGCGAAGATATGTATTATTTAAAGAGTACGATCTCTATGGACAAGAGCTAAAGCTGCCATAATTTTAAAAATAATATTTTTAAATGTGATTTTAAAAATAGTTTAAAATGGGATTCCTTCCGAATTTCTTGGAATCATTTTACATTCTTAAGTGTATTTAAATCCATTATCAATGATCATGTGTTCTTATGGGGACACGGTACTTTACATCTTTAGAAACCTTTACATTGTGATGTTTTAGAGCTAGTCAATATTTTGTATGTGAATTTCTATTAATTATCTTCACTTCCAACAAGTGTTCAGATTCTCTCTATCAAGTGTCTCCTACAGTATCCATCTCTCCTGTGTTTATAAGACAAACAAAGAACCACTTTCTCAAACCCACATCTCCAGCCAGTTGCTGGCCCTTTCCTTTCTTTTACACCCACACTGCATAAAAGAGCTCCTTCCTGCCTGCAGATGCACACTCTATAATCTGGCTTGGGCTCCCTCGCTGCCTTTCTCAAGGTCTTTAACAACTGCCTTGTTGCTAATTTCAATGAGCATTCTTCAGTCCTTTCAACTGATTCCTGCGGCATCTGGCACTGCCGTCTGCTCTCTCCTTGAAACGGTTTTCTCTTAGCTTTCAAGACACCTTGCTCTCTTGGCTCTCCTCCCCGCTCCCTGGCCGACCACTTTGTCTCTGGCTTCTTTCTGTGTTGTTTATCTGCTGACAAGCCTAAGCCCTGTTTCGGTCTTATGCTGTGTTCTCTGCGAGGAATGTCATCCATGCCTATGGTTTTAACTAACTATATGCTACTGACTTAGAAAATTTACATCTGAAGTTCAGCTCTTTCTCTCATGCTCTGTAAACAGGTATTCTAATGGAGTTTTCAAGACAGAGGCACCTCAGATTCAACATGTCCCCACATGAGCTCACTCCTCTCCTCCACAAAAGGGCTCTTTTTTTTTTTTTTAAATCCTCTAGCTCAATAGCTAAGCTCAATTATCATCAGTTCCATTTCCTAAGGAAAAGCCTGGACATCAGCCTTGACCATCCCATTTTTCTTACCCAATATAACGAATCACCGATTCCTGCTAAGCTTGTCCCTTGGAGAAATAGTCTTCTACTCAGTCTTGCCGATTGGCCCCAGTTCTAGCCATTCTCACCTTTCTCATGGGTTATGATAGTGCTGTCTAACTGGCCTTCCCTTCCTGCTGTCTTATTCCATCCAACATACATTCGACACACAACATTCTGGAATGATCTGCTACAAATCTAAATAGAGTTTCACCCCGCTCCTTAAAATCATTCCCATTTCTCTTAGGATAAAGTCCAGAAGTCTTCCTGACCCTTCCTGTTCGAAATCCCTGCCTTCCCCCTTAGTCTTATCTCTTGACTTCTCCCTTACCCTTCTCCTTTAACCATATTAAACACCTTTTAAAGTTTATTCTTTGAACAGTGATTCCCAGATTTTTAGATTTTACATACCTGTAGTTTTTATTTTGCTAATTTAAAAAATAGGGTCCTCTAGTTTTAAAAAATCTATCATCTACTATTGCTGTCATTTTATAAAAGAGGGGCCATTTTAATGCCAGAAATATCAGTCGGCTTGACACACAATTATTAACATGGAATGACTTTAGCTTTTAAAAGATTTAACACGCCGTCTTCATTTCCCTGTTGACGGGTGAAAATGTCACTGTGGCCCAACAAATATCTGAGGTCCTCTGTTTGGGAACCATTGTTGTAGAAATAGACTATGCTCTTTTACACCTCGGGGTCTTTGCATTTTTTTCTCTCTGTGCCTAGAATCTCTTTCCATCTCCTTCCCCTCTCACCCCTTGTCCTATAGGTCTCAGCTTACATAATCCTTCCTGTAGGATGGAAGGCCACGGCACGGCACTTGTCAGGCTATATTACAGGTGCCTGTGTTCACAGTCTGCCGCACTAGACTGGAAGCTCTATGAGGGCAAGGTCTATGTTTTGTTTTCCAATGTTTTCTTAGAGCCAAACACATTCCCTGGAGCACAGAGAATGTTTGACCATTGTTTGTTGCATATACTGAATGAGTAGATTTTTGTAGAAGACCCAAACAAAAATAAGCCGTGACTTCATCACTATCATGGTAAAATGATAGTTTTGAGTCTCTGAATTAGCGATGTAACCTTAATCATGTAATTATCGAGATTTGTTTCTTAGATTTTAATAAAACATTTTTCTTATATTTATGTTTGTCTTTGGAGTTACTGCATTCTCTCAATAGTAATGCCTGATTGGTTTGTGAATTTTTCAAATTGTATTTAGCTTTAGTTATCTTTCAAAGAGAAATAAGGCTGACAAAAACCTTGTGCAACTAGAGCTCTAGCTTTAACCTCCTGTATTCTCCAGAGGATATATTTTATATAAATAAAACTGAAAATTATTTATTTAATTCAAACTATAATCTTTTGTGTATCGTATTCGATGATTCCCTCTATTTTTCTCCTAATTGGGGCTAAATGCATTGTTACTGGTAAGCATTGCTCTAAATCAATAAAAACCAGTACTGGGGATGTACGTCTGCTTTATATTTCAGAGAGTCAGTAACTAAAGCATTGACATTTTCTTTAGTGTATTTTTGTGTAAATACATTCAAGATACTTTGGATGTTAAGTAAACGCTAGTACACCAAAGCCGTGACATTTTCTTTAGTGGATTTTATGTAAACATATTCACAAAACATTTGAATGTAAAGATATGAGTTCACGGCATATGTTATAGGTTTTACAGGTGGTTCTTCTGACACTCGTGCAGCAGGAGAAAGATGTATTCTCTGAAACTGACACAACTTCTGTATCCAAAATGGACCTGATCTTTTTCTCTTACATTTTGAAGTTTCCTAGCTGTGCGTTTGTTTGTGAGTGGGCTGGGTGGCGAGGGGAGCTGATACCTATCTAATTAGGACTCTGTTTCTCCTCGAATATGTCACTTTATCTGCAAGGGGGCACCAGCTGCTTCTCCCCACTGAGCCTCAGGAGAAGCCAAACATTCTGCAGTGGTGCCTGTTGAACCACCGTGGAATCGACATGATAGAGTTTTGACGACATCGGCCCGTTTGCCAAGATGTACATGGTTGTTTTGGTCACAGCGGATTTTGTTTTGTATTCCACAGGGAGCCTGGAGGAAAAGGAGCAGCTCTGATCTCTCATTTGAATCCGTTTTCTTTAGTTTTTCAGTAGGCAGTCCTTAAAGAGTTTTTCCATTGCTGACTTAAAATAATTTTATAAGCACATGGAAACCAAGTGCCTCCTGAAGAATGCAGTTTAATCAGTTTCACTGGTCACAGGACATGTTTCTAGGCAATAGGATGACAGTGCAAAAGATGTGAGAAGGATCGTGTTCATGTGGTACAATTCATAGGTAACCCTCCTTTTGATGTGGGCTTTCAAAAAAATCAGTATCTATAGGTCAAACAGCATGGAAACTACAAAAAAAAAAAAGGATGGAGTCTCTTATGACCGAGAGAACACACTTCAGCCTCCTCACTGACCTTTTGCCCCACATTCTGATCCACGTTTCGTTTTCAAGTCACATTACTGTCATGCATGTAGCCACCTTCCAAATCAGAAATTACTTAGGACATGTAAAAACTCTAAGCTGCTTCAAGGTTTTTGTGGGTCAAAATGAAACACTGCATACATATATCCATACTTACATACACCCAGTACATATACATGACATATGCACATATAAAGGACATACATCCAGGCATACATGCATCATAGTGTGGCATTTTAGCAGTGCCATAGAGTGCAGGAGGTAAGAACATGTACTTAGTAATCCCATGGACCTCAGTTTGAACTGAGGCTCCACCAATTATCAGCTGCTTGATTTTGAACAAGACATGAGATGAGCACGTAACCTAGAGGAAGTGCACGTGCAGCCCGAGCTCTCAGCATTGACTCCACAGCGGGAGAGCCAGCGCCAGAGCTGCAAAGGCCAAGAAGCTTGGTCTCATGATATGTCTGCTGTTCGTCATGCTTATGCGTGAAAATATGAAAAAAAGGTCACAGATGTGTATGGCCTCTCACTATCATCTAATAACACTTTGAGAAAATTCATAGGATGAAAACAAGAGAGAACTGGCCCAAGCACACAGAACCCCTCTCACTTTTTGCCAGTATGTCCCTGATCATCAATTGTTGAGAGAGAAAGAAAGGCTTCTCGGGGGAGAAGATGTGTAGAGGGAGTACTTATTTGACCTCAGTGGCCTGTGTTTTGCAACCTCAGGGAGTGCTGGAGATGTCTGGGGATTTGCTGTTTTTGGAAGGGGACAGTCTAGTAATTTGAATCTGGGCACTGGGAGCGCCTGAGTTCTAATATCAGATTGGCCAGTGATTCCACCAGAGGCACTTGACGGGTACTCACATTCTGTGCTTGAGATTCCAGTAAACTGGGAACAGCCATTTCTCTGGCCTTGGAGGTCTTCCATCCCAGATCTCCCAATGAGATTGAAGACAAAACTTCTTGGAAGCAGCCCATAGTGTTGAATAAGGTAGAAGGTGTGGAGGGTGCTAAATGTGGTACTTACCTTGGGATTGAGTGGGTGTGAGATACCAGTATCTGGTTCTTTTTTGAGGCAAAGTCTGTACTAGCTTCTCAAGGAAAGTACTTTTTTTTTTATGCTTTATAGAAGTCAAATACCTAGATAAGACATCCAATGGTCAACAATCGATGAATTCCTGAATATCTGAACACCCCTTATGATTTAGTTATCCCAATTGGTTTAATATTATTTCAGTGAAGTGATAAGGTCTAATCACCTTTGACTGGAGGATGGTAACATTTGCTTAGGTTTGACTCACTAAAAGCCCCTCAACCTGACTCACCTCTGCCCCCAGATCCTCCATCAGGGTTCTGCCCTTCACAATCTGCCCAAGGTACCCAAGAGGCTAAACTGAATTTGTGGATTGGACGATTCCCTGAGTAAATCTGAACTTCAACTTTACTGAGTCCCACTTCCTACAGTGATTCTAAGATACCTGAAGACCCTCTTTTCACCAGGAAATAAAACCTTTTCCCAAAAGTCAGGTTTAAAATGTAAGTAAATTTAAAAGAAGTGGAAGGATACTAAGACCTTTCTACACAGGCGTCAGTAAGGAAACGGTGGTGAGAACCCTAAGTTTGTAAAAGGAAACTGGTAAATATCTCCTATAGATCGAAAGTTTAATCATTTGTTATATGAAGGCGGAAAGAATCTTGAGAAACACCTAATTTATTTTAATACGTTCTAGAAAGGCAACTTCAATAAAACTGTCTTTTATTTGTCCCACGTTTTAGAGTTCACAAAACATTCCATGTACATCATCTTACTTGATTTTTACAACTGTTTTGAGGAGAAGGGCAGGGAATGTGTTAATTATCTATAACTCTATAGATAGGGAAAACAATCTTACAGTTAACTAAGGTAGTCGAAACCAGAGCTAGGACTCAACCAGAAACTCCCGACTCCAAATCCCCAACTCTTACACCCCAGCATTTTTAGCTCCGATTAGGAGGGCATTGTTCCTAATAGGTGACAAGTGGAAATAATCTAAATGTCCATAAACCAGTGAATATCATAAACACAGCGCGGTTTACTGTTCAGCAACATGCTACAACTTGGATGAATCTGAAAAGCATCAGATTAGGTGAAAGAAATCAGACACAGAAGAATACTAGTCTATGACTCCGTGTATATAAAATGTCCAGACAAAACTAATACATTGAGACAGAAAACAGACCAGTGGTTGTCTGGGGTTGGGTGTGGGAACAAAAGTTGACTGCGTGGGGTCTTTGTGGGGCACTGGAAATGTTCTAAATTTCCAGTTCGGTAAATTTGCTGAAAATAATCACTGAACTTTATACCGAAAGTGAGTGGATTTTATGGTATATAAATTAAACTGAATAAATCGCTTTAAAAAAGCAGGTGGTGCCTGCCTCTCACGGACGGGATGCCATGTTTACAGCCTCACTGAGGTGGCTCCACTGAACAATGGAATCTGGCTCAGAGGAAAGCATTTGGTGGTTCTTGTGCTCGTGGCACATGATTTATTACTTTTGCTCTGCTGATAAGACCATTAGAAGCAGATGACGCAGCATTCAAGGGCAGCGCCATGTTCACTGCCTTCACCAGTCTTACTGGCTCTCAACCCAGGCAAACGGAGCCTTTCTGCCAACCTCTGACGTTTTCATGCTGGTTGTAATATGGCTTTTGCATTTATTATTATTGTTGTTGTTGTTGCTATTTACAAAACATACAGAAACGTACCGATTGGAGAGCTAAAAAAAAAAAATGAAGATTTCCTGTGCTGTTAAGGGCATGAATTGGCAAAGAATCAGGGGATTCCAGTGGGCTAGGACTTTTGTAACACCGTTGAAAACTAGCGCTGATTCTCTAGGGCGTGCAGTAGGTAGGGGAAAAAGGAGGCAGGGGGGTGGCATTTGGAAATGAGCGCCAGGGGACAATGAGAGAAGGCAAACATTCCAAAGGCTCTCAATCTCAAGAACACAGGGTAACCATGGAAGTTAAGAGACAGTGAGGAACTGCGAGTCTGTGTGAAAAGACAGCGCCTTTGATTTTCATGAGAAAACTGCAAATGAAACAGCTCAGTAACCGGATAGCGGCTTTCAGGCATTAACTGTCGCATTATTGGGTACACCGAGTTTCCAAAGTCCTCTACTTTCACGCTGAATTTACCTTTCTAGCCCGTCTTCATGTCAGGAGGTCAATTTTTTCTGGCACTTCCCTGCAGGACTTGGAGTTTTCTAAAGTGACAGCTGCCGTGCACCCGAGGGGAGAGCCACCCCAAGGAAAAGATCCACATCATGGGAGCTGGCCCTTCACGTTATTCTTCCCGAGACCACAGTGAGCAAATCGGTCCGAAACGGTAACATCCACACTCAAGGTTACAAATAACTAGTTGCTGACATGAATGGAAGCTCCAGACCTTCCAGGATACCCCAAGCAGACTTCCCTTTCTTAGAGCTTCATAGAATATATGTCAATTCTGCTCTTGCTGCACAAGTAGAATTCCATACTCACGATCTGCAGTGTAAAATGAAAGACCTTACTGATAAAGGTCAGCTATCCACTCCTCACTCTGGAGTGGTTTTCTGGAAATCCTTTGTGTGGTGCGTGTGTGTGTGCATCTTTATAGTTGTGACATTAACAGTGTATCTTTCTATCTGCTTGCCTAGAACTCATTTTTACAGGTTTAAATTAGTTCAGCAAACAAAAACCGAACCTAGTCTCCATAAGGTGAAGCATCTGATGCTTTATTAAAAATTTCTTTTACCCCATCTGTCTTTCACTTCGGTACATTTTGAAATGACAAATGAGTAAATTTCAACATAAGAAGCAGCCTGGACTTCTGGTACATACTACAATGATACTAGCTGGTAGGCTTAAAGAGGTTTTCTTTGATCTCTCAGAACCTCAGAACCCATTTTCATCCTTTGTGAAATGGAAGTAATAGTATCTCTTTCCACCAAGGGCTGCCTTCCACGCTTGAAGTGGTAGCTGCCCAGTTACTAACCGGAGATCATGTTCGTAGGGAAGACCGCCTGGTAGGTAGTATGCAAAAGCAGTTTGTGAGCTACGCATGTTATACGATTGCAAGATATTCTTTTTATAAATAGCTCTAATAATTTTAAATTTGACTCATGCTCAGTCCCGTAAGCTGGCACGGCTTGGAGATTTGCTTGGCCGCCGGGCCTCAGAGCAAAGCCTCGATAAGGGTACTGCCAGCTCTCATCTGGACCCTGTGGCTTGTTTGGTTGCTGTCTGTGCAGAGCCTGACCTTTGCCGGACATTCCCCCTGGGAGCCATCGGACGCACTCCCGGCAGACTCACGGAGAAGGCGGAAGCTTAGCTTCCTAAGGGCCATAATGTCAGTTCAGCAGCCTGATGACAAGCCGTCCATAGGAAATGCTGAAAACCCAAATCCTTCTGTGCAAATGGGAACCATGTTAGAAACAGTTCAGGAAGCAATGTTGCACCTGTACATTGAAAGAGATTAGATAAGCCTTCAAGAAAAAAAAAAAAAAAGGCAGGGGTAGAGGGAGGGTAAAAGTGAGGAACAACTTGTTAACAATTGATAGAACCCTGACATGTGTGAGAATAAGAGGACTTCCAGTTTCCCAGTTTTGCAAATGACATTAACTTCTATGATTTCTATGTTTCCTCATCAGCAAACTGAGGACACTTTCAATAAGAAGGGTCTCCACGAAAGGAACAAGAATGCCATCATGAGACAGGAACACTTTAGTGGCCAATTGGGCTTGCTCATTAGTTGGAGACCACACTCAGAAGCTTCTGGGTCCCTGTGAGTATTGGGGTTCAAAAGAGTAGCGGGGTTTCTGTGGGGGTGGGTAGAGAAGCTGGGTTACAATTTTGCAGCTCTTCTCTGCAAGCAGTTTTGGTAAACTGCTTAAGGAGAGCTCAGAAGAAAGAAGCTAAAATCACCTAACATCTCATAGTTTGTCATGATTCTATTATTGCTTTGAATACAGTCTCACCTTCATAGCTAATTGTGTACTTATAATTTCATATTGTTATTCTTAAAGAAGGCCTCAACACTCTATAAAACTTGGATCCACTCCTGCCTACCTGGCAATGCATCTGGTTTGGTTTTGTTTTTAGCCGTACTTCTTGAACATGGAATAACTGTGCTAAGCCTTGGTGACAGTTAATGGGGCAGGCACAGCCCCTCCCTTCGGAGAAAACGCCTGTATGGCAAAGGTGTCTTAAATAAGACATCGCAGGCGGGATGCTGCATGGAATGCAGTCTAGGGAAACTGAGAGAACCAAGCCGGCCTGGGCATCAGGAGAAGTCTCTCCTTGGGAGTGTTACTTAAGACCTGAGCGTGTAGAAGAGACCAAGGCATTCCAGGCACAGGAAGGAGCATAAGCAATAGCTTGAGGGTGATGGAGCAAGGGTGCTGAGTTCAGGAGCCCAGTGCGGCTTGGGTGTGAGAGTTGCAGGGAGTGACCCCAACTGAAAGATGGAGGAGTCAACAAGGCTTGATCTTGGGGGGGACAGAGGGCTTGTCAAAGATTCAGTGAGGAACTGCGAGTCTGTGTGAAAAGACAGCACCTTTGATTTTCATGAGAAAACTGCAAATGAAACAGCTCAGTAACCGTTTCAAGGATGATGAGAGCCATTCAAGGATTTTAGGCAGAGGATGACCCAAGGAGATTTGTATTTTTAAAAAGTTACTCTGGTGACACCTGGGTAGCTCAGTCGGTTGAGCGTCCAACTTTGGCTCAGGTCATGATCTCACAATTTGTGGGTTTGAGCCCCGCACTGGGCTGTGTGCTGACAGCTAGCTCAGAGCCTGGAGCCTTCTTCAGATTCTGTGTCTCCTTCTCTCTCTGCCCCTCCAATGTTCACGCTCCGTCTCTCAAAAAATCAATAAATGTAAAAAAAAAAAAAAAAGGTACTCTGTTGGGTGCCCAGCTGGCTCAGTCAGTTGGGCATCTGACTTCGTTCGGCTCAGGTCCTGATCACCGTAAGTGATTTAGAGCTCCACACTAAGCTCTCTGTTCTCAGTGAGGAACCTGCTTCAGATCCTCTGTCTACCTCTCCCTTTGCCCCCTCCCCCACTCAACCTTTCTCTCAAAAATAAACATTAAAAATTTTTTCTTTAAGTTACTCTGTTAAGAGTACACCTATCTTGATGAGCACTGAGTAATGTGTAGAATTGTTGAATCACTATTGGTCACCTGAAACTAATATGCCACTGTAGGTTAAATACACTGAGATTTTAAAAAAACAACTTAATCTGGCTATCTTGTGAAAAAGGGGAAAATGTCAGTCTTCCACGAAAAGGAGGACAGCAGCTTAGATTCAAGAGGAGATAAGGGGGAATAGTCAGAAATGTAGCAGGAATTTGTGACTCCTGTTTAAAATCCAGGAGTCTGGACTACGTGATGGAAAAGTCCATGTTGGTGAGAGAGGGCCCCAAAGGTAACACTGGGGCTCTAGCGACGGGGTGAGCGGTGATCGAGGAAGCCACTTTCAGGAATGTGGAAGCCTGGGTGTGGGGGAGGGGAGGCAGGAAAAGGGAAATCAAGACACTGGTGTGGAGCAGGTTGAGTTGTAGGTGCCGCAGGGACACCCGAATACAGATTTTCAAGGTAGTTTCATGAAACATTCTTGAGCTTGAGGTTATAAATTTTACCGCAGTAAAATCATGTCATTGTAAATCTTGACCGTCGGGGTCCTTTGACGTCACTGAAACTACTCATATGAAATCTGTGACTGATGAAGGCCTATTGTAGAATGAAGCAGAGGACTATGGGAATCTATTTTATTAAATGGATTCATATAATACATTCATTTAACTCTAGTATGTGGTTATAAATAGAAATGCCTATACATTTTGAAATACAGACAATTCCTGGGATTGCCAAATTTTTCCTGAAATGTGGAAGTCATTAAAGAAAACAAAGAAAGAATTGGCAGGGCCTCTCAACACTTCCAAACATTGAGAGCCAAAAGTACGTAAGCCATAAGCAAAGTAATTCACCTTTAAGTGGAGAGTCGCCTGCCGTGTAGAGTGTTAGGCTGAAGTACTTATGACCTACGAATGGAGGGAGGAGGTTCACTGCTTGTAAATAATATTTCCTGAAATACCAGATCTGCTGTCAGGGCTGGCTGGTATTGCTGAGTTTTGCTCCTGTTGAGTTTTGCTCCTGTTGAGTTTCCAATAGCATTAAGACACTTGCTGGGATTAACAGTTGCCCGTATTTAAAAGAGCAAACTAGGGATGCCTGAGTGGCTCAGTTAAGCATCTGACTTCTGCTCAGGTCATGATCTCAAAGTTTGTGAGTTTGAGCCCTGCTTCCGGCTCTGTGCTGACAGCTCGGAGCCTGGAGCCTGCTTCAGATTCTGTGTCTTTCCCTCTCTCTGCCGTTCCCTCTCTCTCTCTCTCAAAAGTAAATAAACACTAAAAAAAAATAAAAGAGCAAATTATGGCTATGGGATACTGTCAAAGACTTCCGTTTAACAGTAGATAATAATAAAGTCCAAGTTCCTTGAACGGCCTTTCACATAAAAAGTATTCAACATCTATACGCATCTACCATGATGCTGATGACTGTTGGGGGGAGAAAAAAAGAACTGAGGCTGGGGGGCTGGATGGCAAGAGGGCAAAGCATTGTTTTGGAAATAGTGGATGAGCCAGGATCCATTTCTGCTCACCTCTACCTCCTCTCCACCCCTTTATGGAATAGTGCCAGGGGTTTTGTTTTTATTTTTGCTCTCATACTCCTATATGTTTGCTCAGAGGCCGCTATCTCTGCCTGGAAAGCTCTTTATCAGCTTCTGTGCGTGCCTTCTCCGACTCCACCCACGCGGGCCGCACTGCTGCTTTGTCTGTCCTTTCGCGGGCACCCTGGCTGAGCTGTCCCTGCGCTGTGTGAGCAGTGTGACCGTCAGCTGTCGGCCTCTCTCCCAGGAGTGTGAGCTCCTGAGGGCAGGGACTAGATCAAGTTCTATTTTTCTGTTTGTAATCCTAGCTTCCAACACAGTACCTGTCCACCCAGCAGGCACTTGGTAAATGTGTGTGAGTAAACAAACAAGTGATAATATTTTCAGGGGGAAACCAAAAGAGAAAAAAGATTGAGAAAGGAAACTCTGTTTTCACTAAAAAGGAAATTGCCAATATAATGCAAAACTGTGTATATGTGATTGTGAACCAAGAACAACGGAAAGAATTCTCCCCATAATGGATACTTTTTAAACAAAAGATGCTAATTGTCAAAAGGCTTGTAGTACTATTGACTCTAAAAGCAATTCTACTCAAAAACACAATGTAAGCAAGTAAAAATCCGAAACCGAAAATGTTGATACCTGGAACACACTTAACTGGATCTTTTTTCTCACAGAAGAAGGTTCCCCGCTGTCTCCTTCAAGGTAGACAGGCTTGCAAAGCAATCTAAATTATTCGTCATGTTTAAGTCTGGCCGGGGTCAGGGGGTCATGTTTAATTGCTCAAGGAATTTCATCCAATGGATTTAAGTTTGTGGAGAACAGCTAGAGGGAGATCCAGTGAACTAGGATTGTCCATGAGTTGTGACTATCACGGCAGTCACTCCCCATCAGAGTGAAGGGTAGCCTGTATACAAGGTATCTAAGGACAATTGTTCTTAAGGTACTGTCCTTGAGACGCCCTATTGTTTCTTCAGTGATGCTGTCAGAGAGCGACACTCTTCCAGATTACTTTCCAAAGTCATACATCAGCCATCCAGGATTTGGGAGAGGAAATTCACATGAGACTAAATTTATTCTGGGTTGTTCCAATGAGAAAACTAAAATACATGGGGTGATTTTTCAAGAGACCAGTTTCAACACAATAGAAAACCTTTTCTTTTTAATGATTTGAGCCATCCAACAATGAAATGAATTTTTGCTAATATATAACTTTCACTGAAAGTGTTCAAACAAACTCTAGGTGACCACTTACAGAACTGATAAAGAGCAGATTTATGTATTTCAAAGTCCCTTTGAAAGCCGAGAATCTGTGATTCCAAGAATACCTGTCACACCAAATAAATATTAAAATCTGCGTGCATCAAGCCTTTACTTCCCCAGGAGTGTGTTCAAAAGTTACCTTTTTGGGGTGCCTGGATGGCTCAGTTGATTAAGCCTCCAACTTCGGCTCAGGTCAGATCTCACATTCGTGGGTTCGAGCCCCGCGTCAGGCTCTGTGCTGACAGCTAGCTCAGAGCCTGGAGCCTGCTTCTGGTTTTGTGTCTCCTTCTCTCTCTGCCCCTCCCCCTCTCATGCTCTATTCCTTCTGTATTAAAAATAAATAAAACATGAAAAAATTTTTAAAAAAATAGTCTTTAAAAATGTTACCTTTTTATAGAGATCTTACCTATATGAAATATTACCCCCACGACCTTTTCTCTTCCCTCTTACCCTGCTCTCCACAGAGCTTCTGTTGGATATGGTTTGTATTTATTTGTTTATTAATATATTGTCTATTTCCTCCCACTAAAGAATATAAACTCCACAAAGGAAAGAATTTCGTTGGTTTTCTTCACTACTCTAACCCCAGCACCTAAATTAGAATCTGGCATAAAGTGTATGTTTAATCAATTGTAAAATAAAAATAATATTAAAATGTTATAGAAAAATTACAAACATGGGAGGTGAGAGGAAGGGAAAAAGAGAAAATACACAATTCCACTTATTTTTGGGTACATAATTACATACCCCTTGCATTTTCTTCTCATCTCTTTGCTTTCAAAAAAATCTAGGGTTTTATAAAGCTGTTGTCATTATTTTGCCTAAAATGTTTTATACAGCTGAATAACTCTTATCTCATTCACTAAATCTGGCTATTGTGATTTGATGTCATTTCCAAAAATCAAACCCATTTTCACGTAAACAAGTGTGTGACCAGTGAGGCTACACAAAAGGTGTATGCTACAGCCCTTAGAAAACTAACGAACTCACCATTTCTAAAATCATAATTATCACTCTCATCAGTATCATTGAAAAGAGTCATAGTTATTTTTGGAGGCAGAATACCATCATGAGTGAGTTAAGATCATAACAGCCAAAGCATTCTTGCAAAAAAAAAAAAGTTGGAGAACTTACGCCTCCTGATTTCAACCGGCACTACAAGTCCATAGCAATTATGACAATGTGGTATCGCAGAAAAAATAGACATATAGATCCATAGAACAGAATTGACTCTCCAGAAACGAATCCTTACATTTATGGCCAATCAATTGTCCACAAAGGCATCAATGCAATTCAGTAAAGATGCTAAGCCAATCAGGTATCTGTATGCAAAAAGATGAACTTACACCCTTACCTTATACATATGCAAATATAAGTTGAAATGGGTGACAGACCTAAATGTAAACACCTAAAACTATAGAACTCTCAGAAAGAAAACAGAAGAATGAGAATCTGATCTTGGATTAGGAAACCATTTCTTAGATAACACCAAGTAGACGAAAAAAATTGATAAATTGGACTTCATCAAAATTAAAAGCATTCATTCTTCAAAAAACACCAGTGGGCAATTCACAGAATGGAAGAAAATATCTGCAAATCATAAACTTGCTGAAGTCCTGAATATGTTATAGACCTCTTACCGGCCAATACTTAGAAGATGACCCAATTTAGAATGAGTGTAAGATTTGTTCCAAAAAATACTTGATCAAGGTAAAAATAAATGTATGTAATGATGCTCAACATTACTAGTAATGAGAAGAATGAAAATTGAAACTGCAGTGAGACCTATTTAACACCCACTGAAATGGCTAGAATCAGAAAGATGGGCAGTAACAAACTAAGATGTGGGGAGACTGGAACTCACATTATGGCTGATGGGACCATAAGGGGGGCAGCCATTTTGGAAAATAATTCCATAATTTCTTGAAAAGTTAAATGTAAATCTGTCATATAACTCAGATCCACTGCTACTATCTACTCAAGAAGAATGAAAACATATGGCTACACAAAAACTTGCATATAAATGTTCGCAGCATTATTTATAACAGCCCAAACCTGGAAGCAACCCAAATATTCACCAACTGTGGAATGTAATAAACAAAGTATGGCATATTATACATGTATTAATAAGTGTATGTTTCTATGTGTACACATTTTAACAGCTCTTCATATATCTGTATGCTAAAATGATATATGGATGAACTCCTATAAACTACGTATATACTTTTTCACACTCATAAGAATATGGACAAATATGTATATAATTTCATGTTAGCGTCTCTTCAGCTTTCAGCCCACACACCAATCTGGGTTCAAATTCTAGTTTCACCACTTTTTCAGCTCTGTGGTTGTGGGCTAGTTACTCAACCTCTCTGTGGCCGTACTGGTAAAATATGGATGACAATATACACCTGAAAGGACTGTGGGGTTAAATGAGATAAAAATATAGGAAGTGCTTAGCACTAGTAAGCTACACCCAGTATTATTATTTCTCTTTTTGGGGTTTTATTTGCAAATCTAGTTACTTACTAATACTTCTGGTTGAGGAGAGGGAAGCCATTTTGTGCGGTGGAGAAAGCCACTTCTGTACCTTCAGCTTCAAAGTTTTCACTTAATCTCTCAGAGCCTCAGTTGCTGACACCGGTAAAGGAGGGGAATCAGCTGACAGGACTTGTTATGCTTAGTGTCTTGTAAACTGCAAAACACAATGGAAGTTTAGGCTGCTGTATTATGACAGCCTTCTGTTACCGTCAAAGCCACCCACCATATGTTTTTAGAAGAACCTGCATAACTACTTATAGAGTGATGTACAGTCATTTCTCAGCCTCTGAGATTATAATCAGAGAATCTTTTCATGGCCATGGTGGTGGCAGCAAGTCGTTTTCAAAATAAATTCTATTCCCCTGTTGTTTGCATACAAAGTGAAGGACTGTGTTACTCTCCATCTGCCACACTCCCTGCCTGTCCTCAGGAGCTATCAGGCTCAGCTAAATATGTCCCTGGCCAGTATGTTAATAATCCCCACTGGTTCTGAGACCTCCGTCCACCACCGATGTGACATTCTTTGTGTTCAAATGTCTAGCTGACGTCTGCTGCTTAAAACAGCCCATGCTTTCACCCCCTCTCTGCATTGTCACGGCCCTGTATCACCGCTCTTAAAAGGCCACTCTGAGCTGCAGTTGCCGACCAGCCTGCCTACTTGCCTCCCTGCCTGCTGCCAGCTGCCTTGGATGCCTGGTTCTTCAAGCTCCTTGTGGGTCTGACAAAGCAGGGGCCATGTCTACCTTTGGCTACAGGAGAGGACTTAGCAAATATGAATCCATCGATGAGGATGAACTTCTCGCTTCCCTGTCAGCTGAGGAGCTGAAGGAGCTAGAGAGGGAGTTGGAAGACATTGAACCTGATCACAGCCTTCCCGTGGGGCTAAGGCAAAAGAGTCTGACCGAGAAAACCCCCACGGGGACATTCAGCAGAGAGGCACTGATGGCCTATTGGGAAAAGGAGTCCCAAAAACTCTTGGAGAAGGAGAGGCTGGGGGAGTGTGGAAAGGTAGGCTCTCGGGTTTTTTCCTTAGCTACTCCCACCCCTGACCCCCACCCTGACCCGGGAACCTGTTTTCTCTAACGTTTTAGCCCTCTTCATTTCTCTTTCCTCATAACCCATTTGCACCTGCTACTGATACAAGTCCTCAGGCCACCCAGGGGATCATTGTATGTAAAATTCTTAGCTGGGATCCTTTGATGGACTTTTAGTCAATCAAGATGGGATTTTCAAGAGAAAAATAATTCAAGCAAGTCATGGGTTTAGATATACTGCCAAACATAAGTCTAATTTGAGCTATACATTGCTGACGTGGCATAATATGTGTGACATTACATATATATTGCCGTTAGGTAGATCTATTTCCTTCTATAAAGACAGAAGCAGGTATTCTGGTTGCTTTGACTGTAATGGTGACTACAGTAAAAAATAATTCTTTTTTTTCCATCACCAAAAAGTGAGCAGTGGTGGAAAATTTGCAGGACTGAAAGCTGGGGGGGTGGCTATTTCGAGTCCCTGTGTTGTTCCTAAGTTGTTGGACCTTAAACAAATAGTCCATCTTTGCAGGGGTCTCCTTCCCATCTGTCACGGAAGGAGGCGAATCTAGGGTTTCTTTTGTAAATCAAGAACCCCTTTGAGATTTTGATAAGTTACACAACTTCTCCTGCAAATAATGTATGTGTCTGGTGCGCACACACACACACACACACACGCGCGCGCGCGCGCACACACACTTCTATGTGGAATTTCAAAACGATGACACACATCCTGAAACCCACCTGGGGACCCAGGTTAAACACGCCTGAATAGATAACCTCTATTCCTTCCTGCTTTCTGATGGTGATCCTAAGACCAGGAAATGTGTGTATATTAGAGCTCGGGTCTGTTAAGCTCTTGTGTTCTGCCCAGTAAACAGTAACTTTGGATTTGCCTTATGAATCATTAAGAGAAGAAAGTTAAAAAGACTATGCTCTGGGAATATAGTAATGACAATAGCCATTTGAATGCAGTATAATAAATTGCCTAATCTATGGAAGAACACAGGTCAGGAGCAACAGTTTAAAACCTCTGGGCTCCACTAGAATCATCTAAAATCAAAATGGCCTGAATCCAATCGCAAGACTTCCACAGTACTAATCTAGGCACTGTTAGATGATCTTGATGATAGGGTGTGTGGGCCACATTTGTAGCAAGATATGTGTGAGCCTTGTTCATGTCAATCATCGCGGGAAGGGCCACTGGGATCAGGCCAGGGTCTGCCAAGGCCACCGTGGCTGCATGCACTGAGGGACGGAAGGGGAAAGTGAGGCCTGGATTGGGCTGGTCAGTTCCTCCACAACTCTGATTTTTAGAGGTCTTTTTTTTCCCTGCTGAGGGGGGGGGGAATGTGTGTCAAAAATCTGATAAACTATATAAACTATAACATTGTGATTATAGTTCTTAAAGAATTTCCTGGATAAAAAGATGACAATTGCCACAGAATATCCAGTACAGAGAGCCATCAGAGCAGTAACCCAGCAAGGGCATTTTCATGTCAGAATGTCTTGGTATCAGTAGGAAACAAAGGGCAAAGCCTGCTGTCAGTTATGACAGAACCCATCCTGATCCTGCCAAAGGGTTTGCTGATTGCTGCCAATGGCTTATCAGCTCAATTAGAGAGGCTGTGTGTTGATGAACTTTGATTCCCTTCTGGGTAGTTAACTTTTCTCCCACTGTTTTCCCAACTGGCCAGCTGTCTCTGTGGTCACAAGGAGGGCTGAGCAGAAGCCTCAGAGTGGAGTCTAAAAACCCATTCCCATCACAGGACAAAGTTCAAGGCAGCTGGCAGATGGGTGGGGGGAGGGAGGGGCCATGTAAGTGAAGAACAGTGCAATGTGGACCACGAGAAGGAGATGGGGGTCTTGGTTATCAGGCGGCTGGCTCTATAAAGGCTTATGAAAATCGCATTCAATTCCTATTGAATGACAGCCTCTGTCCACTTGGGTTCACACAAACTTATACCGCATTAAGCTCCAAGGAGCCTTGGAGGCCAGAGTGTCCAGCTCCCCTAATTTGAGTATCTGCTGGGTCTCAGGCATAGGTGCCAATAAGTTCACTCAAATTATTTAGTTGAATTCTTACCCCTGCGCATGAGAATTGAGACTAGGAGAGGTGAAGAAATTCAGTGAAAGTCAGCAGTTTTTAAGGAGAGCTGACACTCAGACCACGATTCTTGAATTGTGAGTGCCCAACCCATCAGCATTCCCTGGAAACTTCTTAGAGCTGCTCATTCCAGGGCTTCCCCAGGCCTGCTGGGAGTGGGGCCCAACATTTTGTGGCCTCACTAGCCCCTCAGGTGATTATGGGACACACCACAGTTGAGGATCTCTCAACTATACTGAGACTTCTCAGAGGCTGAGATTTGACTGAAGCCAACCAGCTCTTTAGGGGTAAGACCCAGAACCAGAACCAAAAACCCAGCCTCTTGCCTCCTGCTCATGTAAAGATTCCAGGAATGTGATCAGGAGACATGGTTGGCCACTACCTCCTTGTTGCCTTATTTATTCCCTAAGAGTGCCAACACTCGTGTCCTCTCTACTAGCCCTCACACCTCACCCCCTCCCCACCTTCCCACCCCCATTCTCACAAGGATCAAGGTTAACTCCAGAGCACTAGCAGATAGCAGACCCGGAACAGTGCAGTCAGTCCAAAAGCCAGATAACATAGGAAGCAGGCAATGATTATTTGTTCATATCCTGTTACTCCCCTCTCCAGACACTTTTCTCCCTTCTCGTGTCTTTCTCCTAGAAGCCCCCCTCCCCAGAGTGGCTAACCCTCTCAGATAATCTGAGACTATCTAGACTTAAGATCTGAAAATCCTGCATCCTGGGAGACCTCTCATTTCCAGGTGATCAGGAACAGTCACCCATTGAGCCCTGGACCAGTCCTGACTGTTCGTGGCTGGTAGTCAATGTCAATTTAGATCCGTCCAGCCAACAGATATTTATTGAGCCCCCACTATATGCTAAACACTGTGCTAGGTGAACAAAACAGACATGATCCCTGTCCTCACCCAGTTAACAGTCTTTTGAGAAAAATGACAAACAAGTAATTAAACTAGGTACTTGGGGTGCCTGAGTGGCTCAGTCAGTTAAGCTTCTGACTCTTGACTCTGGCTCAGGTCATGATCTCACAATTCATAAACTGATGGCGGGGACCCTACTCGGGATTCTCTCTTGCTCCTTCTCTCTGCCCCTTCTCTGCTCTGCTCTGTCTCTCCCCCTCTCTCAAAATACATTTTAAAAAGATAGGTACTTTACTGGGGGAAGTACAATGCTCTATATGGCAAGGATAATATGAGGAAGTGTCAAAGAAGCCTTCCTGGAAAAAGTGTCATTTAGATGTTACAGGAGGACTCATTGCTAGATAACAGTTTCAGATATTGTCTCTCAGATACGTTTTGGTTTGCCTTTATTTACTTTTTTGAGAGAGCACAAGCAGGGGAGGGGCAGAGAGAGGAGGACAGAGGATCTAAAGTGGGCCCTGCACTGACAGCAGTGAGCCCGAAACCAGGCTGGAACACAGGAACCATGAGATCATGACCTGAGTGGAAGTCAGACACTCCACCGACTGAGCCACCCAGCCGCCCCTCTCAGACACATTTGGAGGAGAAAACGTCTCCTGCAGATAAGATCCTAAAGATCTTCCAGAAACCAAAGGGGATACAATGTAAGGGTGGTGTGAAAGGCAGTTTACCTTAGAATTTGAGAAGGTCCATTTCCTCCAAATACTGAAACTGCTAAACCTTCGCACAGACACACCCGCACTCATGCTCACACGCACGCGCACGCACGCACACGCAGGCGCGCGCACGTACTACGCCCTTCCTCCTGCTGCTGAAGAAGTGAGTGAAGAAGGACCGGCTAACCATCCCAGGAGTGGCTGACCCCTTCCCCAGGCCATCACTTGGTGCCTGCCACTCCAAACAAGTGGATAACTGGAGGCTATTTTGTGGTAGCAACTGGGCAAACAAACCTGGAGACGTGCAGTGTTTTCCAAAGCTCATTCCACATGCCTCAGGCGGCGGGAGCCCTGGGGGGGGGAGGGGGGAAGGGGGGAGGGACAGGTTGCCAATGTAGAGGGAATAATCAAGGCTTTGGGGACAAGGGAGGGATTGGGGCCTTAGAGGAGATAAAAGAAAGGACTAAAAAGATAGCATTAGGGGAATTCAGATTCTGTTAGCAATTTCGAGAATTTTTTTTTTTAATCAGAAAAGATAGCCAGAAAAAAGAGAAAAAAGGGCTCATTCGGGCTTCTTAGTACAGTATTGTAAGCAGGAAAGACCAAGGCAGCATTCAGATTGTGTTTGCCTGAAAGTCTTTCATAATTGATACATGGGTAAATAATTGAAGACCACGAGGGCTGGGCAACGTCTTGCTTCCAGATTTTCTACCGTTGGCTGCTGTCTCACGTTATGGTTAGAATCCAGTTAGCTCCAGGGGCGATTATCTTTCCCACCTCCTGTCTTCCGCAGCCGGCTCCTTTAACCCTGACCTGGCGTGAGATTTCAAGCTGATTTGCTGCAAAGGGTGACTGAATGTTTTTCTGCATAGAGCTAGGTTTTGACCTGCTGCTACCTGGATCGGCAGTCCTGTCCCCGTGGCGTCCCTTCCCCAGCAGCAACAGGGACAGCGGCCGCGCTCAGGGGGTGCGGGGTCTCTGAGACCCTGCGCCAGGCTCTACCCTAGAGGTAGGCTCCTGCTGGAGAAGCAAAAGATGCCCCTGCCTCTGCCTTCACTGAGCCGAGCCCGGGGAACAGGGCACTCGGCGGCTGTCGCGGCTGTTTGCGGAGGCAAATTCGAGGAAGAAATTTTAAGCATTAAAAAAGGAAATCCAGGGGTGCCTGGGTGGCTCAGTAGGTTAAGTGTCCGGCTTCAGGCTCAGGTCATGATCTCACAATTTATAGGTTCTAGACCCGCGTCGTGCTCTGTGCTGACAGCTCAGAGCCTGGAGCCTGCTTCGGATTCTGTGTCTCCTCTCTCTCTCTCTCTGACCCTCCCCTGCTCGCACTGTCTCTCTCTGTCTCTCAAAAATAAATAAAAAACATTAAAAAAATTTTTTTAAAAAAGGGAATCCATGAACATGTTGTCTATTTTCATTGTCATTTGTTTGGATGCAGAAATAAGGAAGGCTGGAGGAGTGATTCCAGAAGGGAGGGTTGAATTTGCTAAATTCCAGGTCAACAAGGTGTCAAGTAGTTCAGAATAAGTAGTTAAAGAGAATGAGAAATGTATCAAGGGTTTTCCAAAGCTGAAGTTCTGACTCATTTGTTCAAACTGACAAAATGATAGTAAATTTTAATACAGTATGTTAAATTCTAGATATTTATGCTGCAGAGAACAAAAGAAATGTTTGTTTAAAAAAGCTGTTGACTTGGAAGGGGACCAGCTTATTTGGTTTTGCTTCAGAGAGCAGAACTCTGGACACTAGAACCATACAGGGAGATAGAAGACTCTGTCGTCAAATAAGAATTTTCTGACAATTAAAAAAAAAAAGCTGTTGAAAGATATGCAATGAAAGGTTATAACCCTGATCATCCCAAGTAGCCACGTCAGAAGCAAGAGAGTGAACTTTTTTCCTTACATGCCTTTGTATGACTTGTCGTGTGTTATTTCCTTTTTATTTACTGAGATATAATTGACATATAACATTGTTTTGTTTTTAGATGTACAATGTAGTGATTTGATATATTGTAAAACCGTGTGTTACTTTTGCAAATTTTTAAAAAATGTGCTTAAACATGACCAACATACTGATGATACTGTGCTTTTCAGGTTGTGGAAGAAGACAAAGAAGAGAGTGAGGAAGAGCTTATTTTTACTGAAAGTAACAGTGAGATTTCTGAAGAGGTGTATACCGAAGAGGAGGAGGAAGAGGAGGAGGAAGACGAGGAAGAGGAAGGCACAAGTGAAGAGGAGAAAGGTATTAATGGAACTGTGAATTATGATAACATCGATTCTGATAACTCTAAGCCAAAGACATTTAAAAGTCAGATAGAAAACATAAATTTGACCAATGGCCACAGTGGAAGGAACACAGAGTCGCCAGCTGCCATTCACCCTTGCGGAAATCCTACTGTGATTGAGGATGCCTTGGAAAAGATAAGAAACAACGACCCTGACACCACAGAGGTCAATTTGAACAACATCGAGAACATCACGTCGCAGACCCTCGCCCGCTTCGCCGAGGCGCTCAAGGGCAACACGGTGGTGAAGACCTTCAGTCTGGCCAACACGCGCGCGGACGACAGTGCGGCGATGGCCATTGCGGAAATGCTCAGAGTCAACCAGCACATCACGAGCGTCAACGTGGAGTCCAACTTCATCACGGGCAAGGGGATCCTGGCCATCATGAGGGCTCTGCAGCACAACACGGTGCTCACGGAGCTGCGCTTCCACAACCAGAGG